>ML423806.1:45363-69721 GCA_005239525.1 Nicotiana knightiana
AAACTCAAAAACAGTTAGGAAATCAACTAGCATCAATAAGATCTGATCATGGTACTGAATTTGAGAATGCAAAGTTTGCTGAATTCTATGATGAACATGGTATAAACCACAACTTTTCTGCCCCTAGAACCCTACAACAAAATGGGGTTGTTGAAAGAAAGAACAGAACTCTTGAAAATATGGCTAGAACCATGCTTATTTCCAGCAAACTACCCCATAGCTTCTGGGCAGAAGCAATAAACACTGCATGCTACATAATAAATAGATGCATGACCAGACCACTAGTAGAGAAAACTCCTTATGAATTACTCAAAGGGAGAAAGCCCAACATATCCCACCTTAAGGCTTTTGGATGCAAGTGCTTTGTGCATAACAATGGCAAAGATTCCCTAGGTAGATTTGATCCCAGAAGTGATGAGGGAGTATTCTTTGGATATTCATCACATAGCAAATCTTATAAAGTATATAACAAAAGAACTATGTGCGTAGAGAAGAGTGTGCATGTTGTTTTTTATGAAACTAACACTCTTTCTGAGAGACATGAACCAGAAGATGAGGAGCTTGGACTGGTTAGAAGCAGTGAACAAATTGAAGCAATTATGGAAGATGGAACAGGTGATGAACCAGGTCCAACTACCCCAAGCAACATGACAGGGGGAACTCAACAGCAAATCACTCTAGACCTTGGACTTGATCTTGCTCCACAACAACAAGACACCACAGGATAATCTAGAAGTGAAAAATTGGTGCTAAAACCACACAGATATCAAAACTCTCATCCTCTTGAGAACATCGTAACAGATTTGACATCCGGAATCAAAACAAGATCCTCTTTGAAAAATATGTGTGTGTTTGATGCCTTTATATCCTTGGTCGAACCAAAGAACATTGCTGAAGCCTTACATGATGCTGATTGGGTAAATGCCATGCAAGAAGAGCTGAATCAATTTGAAAGAAGTCAAGTATGGCACTTGGTACCCAGACCACTAGACACATCAGTGATTGGCACAAAGTGGGTCTTCAGGAACAAACTCGATGAGGATGGAACTGTTACAAGAAACAAGGCCAGACTGGTTGTCCAAGGATATAGTTAAGAAGAGGGAATTGACTATGATGAGACCTTTGCTCCTGTGGCAAGATTGGAGGCAATCAGACTTCTTATAGCATTTGCTGCACACATGGAATTCACTCTCCATCAGATGGATGTAAATAGTGCTTTCCTCAATGGCTATCTAAAGGAAGAAGTATTTGTCAAACTACCTCCAGGTTTTGAAAGCAAGGAGACACCTGACCATGTATACAAACTTGACAAGCCTTGTATGGACTCAAACAAGCACCAAGAACATGGTATGAGCGGCTATCGAAATTCCTGCTAGAACATGGATACAAACGAGGTAAATTTGACAGTACCTTGTTCTTAAAGGAAAAAAGGTAAGGATCTCCTAGTTGTGCAAATATATGTGGATGATATCATATTTGAGGCAACCTTTGACAAATTGAGTAAGGAATTTGCTAAACTTATGGGGAGTGAGTTTGAGATGAGTGTGATGGGTGAGCTAAACTTATTTTTAGGCTTGGAAATTAAGAAAAACTCAAATGGAACAATGATCCATCAACAAAAATATGTGAAAGAATTGCTCAAAAGATTTAAAATGTAAGACTCAAAAAAATTGACACCCCCATAGCCACAGCTACAAAATTAGATGTGGATGAACCTGGTTCATCCGTTGATCAAAAGCTATACAGAGGGATGATTGGGTCTTTATTATATCTCACTGCCAGCAGACCTGATATTGTGTTCAGTGTAGNCAAAAGATTTAAAATGTAAGACTCAAAAAAATTGACACCCCCATAGCCACAGCTACAAAATTAGATGTGGATGAACCTGGTTCATCCGTTGATCAAAATCTATACAGAGGGATGATTGGGTCTTTATTATATCTCACTGCCAGCATACCTAATATTGTGTTCAGTGTAAGACTGTGTGCGAGATTTCAGGCAAATCCAAAGGAGTCCCATATAACTGCAGTGAAGAGAAATCTGAGATATCTGGAGGGCACTACTGATTTATGTCTTTGGTTTCCTAAAGGTAGTAATTTCAACCATGTAGGATATGCTGATGCAGATTATGAAGGTTTCCTGGTTGACATGAAAAGTACTTCAGGCATGGCTCACTTTTTGGGCTCTTGCCTTGTGTCTTGGGCAACCAAGAAACAAAACTCAGTAGCCCTATCTACTGCTGAGGCTGAATATGTAGCTGCAACCTCATGTTGTGCTCAGTTGCTATGGATCAAGCAACAACTTATGGATTTTGGTATAGAGGTTAGATGCATTCCTATTTTCTGTGACAACACTAGTGAAATTAGCATGACAAAGAACCCCGTTCATCATAAGAGAACCAAGCACATAAATGTCAGAAACCATTTCCTAAGAGATAACTATGAAAAAGGAATGATCTCAATCAAATTTTGTGCTACTGACAAACAAATTGCAGATATTTTCACTAAAGCACTAAGTAGGGAGCATTTTGAGAGAAACATGCTAGAATTAGGGAAAATTAAGATCACCTAATTGAAAAACAAAAATGGAT
Organism: Nicotiana knightiana; assembly: GCA_005239525.1. Classification (NCBI taxonomy): domain Eukaryota; kingdom Viridiplantae; phylum Streptophyta; class Magnoliopsida; order Solanales; family Solanaceae; genus Nicotiana; species Nicotiana knightiana. The sequence goes on from ML423806.1 coordinate 47,954, forward strand.
TTTTTTGGCTAGAAACACTAAAATAGGTAGCTAACCAGACTAATCATTGCTCAGTATCATGACTTTACTGCCATACTCTTTTGCCATGTATTAATATGATTCCCTGGCTACTAATGATGTCTTTCTATCTTTGTAAATTGAGGCAGATTAAAGACTATAACACGATGAACCTGGTTCATCGCTGATGGTTCATCTAAATGACAAGGTACATGCTCATCACCATACACTTATTGAAGTAATTATAGTCACACATGATCAAGACTCTATCTATATTTGGTTCATTTCAAATTATTAGTACTTATCCCAAAATGAACCTGTTTCAAAGAGTCCCATCGAACCTTAATTAGCCTAGATTTAGGGAGTCATAACCGTCTAAACACTGACACTCCTGCAGCGATTTGACTCCCACTTGACCAAGAATTATGCCCATTGTACAATTAATAACCACATCTTTAAAAGGCCATCATTACCTTCCCTCTTCAAAAGCATAACCGTCAAACCAAGATCATTCCTCTCATACCAAAGTGATCAACATTCTTCTCTCCCCAAATCTTCATAACAATGTCTTTTTCACCACCCCCTGCTTCATCTTCATCAACNTTTGAACCTATGCCTGAACCCACTCCTTCACCCAAATCAGTCCCAGTTGTTACACCTAGCCCTACTCCAGCCCCCAGAAAACATAGAGTAAAGGTTTTGGCAAGAAAATAGTTGCCTCTAGTTCTCATGCCAGAAAATTAAATGAGATACTTCAAGCTAGCAAGGTCCAAGACTCTGAATCTTCCAGTGAGTCCTTCAAATATACAAATGAGGATGAAGCACCAGGTTCATCTAACACTGAAAAGGGAAATCTTGAAGTTGGGTCTGCAACTGAAATGGATGAAAACAAGTTTATCTTGATTGGGTCGATAGTGTATATAGAGGTACCGGATAGGCGAAGAAAAATTGGGAAAAATATAAACATTGAGAGAGAGGGATAAGGGAGCTCAGAAAGGGGTTCTGGGAAAGAAGGTGCCACTCTGGCTATGTGTGGCCCCGCTCCTGTGATTGTTGAGGAAGGAGTCAAAGCTTTAGGAGGAAGCAATTCTGGGGAAGCAACAGTAGGTATGGAAAGCCTACAACAAGCAGTAGATGAACCTGGTTCATCTATTGAGGAAATGTTGGCTGAGTTGATGAAAAAGTTGGGGGAGTCCTACAATCCCAAAAAGAAGAGAAATCCAAAATCCAAGAAAGTTAATACCCCAGTTCCAACCAAGAAGAGGAAAGCTTCATCATCTGCTGATGCTCCTGCCCCAAAGAGTCGTGCTACTAGAAGCACTGTTCGGCAAGGAAAAGAAGAATTGGAAAAAGCTCTGGGAGAAAGCAAGAAGAAGAAGTCTGCCAAGGGAAAGGCAAAAGTTGGACAGCCTGTTGAGGTAGTTCATGTTGATGACGATGAGATGGACCTGGTCCATCAGGAGGAGCAACCAGCACCAGTTGAGGTTGAGACACCAAAACCCAAGAAAGCTAAGGCTTCTTCCGAGAAGTCAGCATCTGTGTCTGCCACACCCTCAACAATTGCAAAGAGGACCAGGTCTGAGTCAAAGAAAGTAAAGATTGTTGAAGATGAGGAATGGAGTGGAGAAGAAGTGAAAGTGTCTGGTGAGGATACTGACAAACTCACAATGTTTGGAAAGCATACTATCTTGAAGGGGAAGCTGTTTCGAGACCTTGAGGAGTCGGATGATTTTCCTGATAGATACCTTGGATGTGCAAGGGTGGAAGGACATGGTTCTTCACCTTGAGGGAAGGCTGGCTAGGAATGAGTTAGTTGAATTTATGGCCAACGCAGTTGTCAAAGATGGCAGGGTATCCTCCAAGGATCAAGGGATTGAGATTTCGTTTGATGCAAAGGAGTTGGGGGAAGTGCTGCATATCCCTTCTGAGGGTTATGATGATTATACTAGGAAAAGATGGCCTAATCTGGATAGTTTTCCCTCAGCTCTTCAAATCACCAGGTTTTTCTGTGAAAATGAGCAAGAACTTGAGCCCAAGGCAGTGTTTAAGAGTGAGATGAGGCCTCAGCTACATGGATCTCACGCTCATGGAGTGCTTTTACAGGGGTAAACAGATCAATTGTCCTGCCTTCATCATCCAGCTCTTGGACAGGGTTATGAATGGAGCCAAGGCACATGTTATACCTTATGGGTTTATCCTGATTGCTGTGCTTGCTCACTTCAAGGTTCCAGTGAAGAAAGCTGAAATGGCTACTGCTAAGGACTACTTTGGGAAGAATACGCTGCTGACCTGTGACTACATTATTAATATTCCTGAGGATGAACCTAGTTCATCCAGGAAACTGCCCGTTAATATCAAGGTCATGACTCTTGTGCAGGAAGGTGAGATCAAGGATGCGGAGATCCTTCATTTGAAATCTCGCCTTATTGAGGTTGAAGTTGAGCGGGATGCTCTCAAAGATGAATTAGCTAAAGAAAAGGAGAAAAATGAGGGTATTCTTCATCAAATTCTCCCCCTTCTTCAATACTAGACCACAACCTCCTCTGCCCCTTCCCAGCCTTAGGAGTCCACTGCCTCTAAAAACCCCCCCTCTATGACCTAGTTTGGGACTGTCTAAATTTTGTTCTGCTCTTTGTTTTCTGTTTTGCTCATGGTTGCGACTGTTTTTAATTCTTTTTGTGTATGGTTCTTGATATTCTATCTCATCAATGAATTTTGCTGTTTGGTTATTGGTTTTGTCTCAGTTTCTTAAATAGCTTACATTTGATTGGTTTCCTTTGATGATTAATTCATGATTTGCATCTGCAGTTGCCTTAATGGCCATAAGTAATTGTTAATACTTCTGATAAGTTTATCATTTTGCAACTTTTCGATGATGCCAAAAGGGGGAATATATGTGCTTTTTGTGATATTTATAACCTAATGAATCTGGTCACTCTACGATGAATGCTTAAATCTATAAAAAGTGTCTATGTTGGATTAAAATATGTACAGGGTTAAGCACAGATTTTTTCGTCATCAAAAAGGGAGAATTTGTTGAATCAAGTCACTGCATGGTTTTGAAGATTGAAAAATGCCAACCCAGTTGAACCAGGTCCATCAGGGAAAACATAGTCAAACATACCCATTGGCACGAGAAACGTCCATGCACAGGACATAAACATTATCTGTGAACTAAGAGATTATCTCCTAAGTGAAAAGTTTGCAAATTGATAAGAAGATGGAGTTTGATTTCAGGTAGGACAGAATCAAGATCAAGAAAGTTGAGATAAACACAAACTCTTCCACCAAGGAAGAGTTGCATTGGAACTGAACAACAACATCTCAACTACTGACTCTATAAAATGTTGAATCATTCCTGCTGAAGAATTTACGCACAAACACATAAGTGAAACAAAGACTGAAAGCAAAATTACCAAAGCAATTTTGCAAGCAAAATCCTTGTGCGGTACAAAAGCTACTTGAACCAACTAGAAGAACCAGTTCCATCTGTTGTCTTTTGAGTCTAGTTGTTTGTAGTAGGTGATTGCATATTGTATCTTTCAGCTTTATCTATAAGCAATTGTAATAGGTACAGACTGTTCAAGTTAGAGTTAACTTGAAGTTTCTCGCAAATAGCTAGAGGCTAGTTTGCCACAAAGGGATTAGAGTTAGTCCTTAGGTTTACAAAAGAGTTTATTTTGTAAATGTTGTTTGGCTCATTGATATAGTGAAGAGTTTGGAAAATCCTACCGGGAAGTAGGTCGTGGTTTTTTTTACCTTTTGAGCCAGGTGTTTTCCACGTAAAAATTGACGTGTTCTTTAAATTCTGCAATTACTTTTCCGCAAACTGTAAAAGTTGGAACACCAAGAAGAACCAGGTTCTTCTATAGAGACTGCACTCAAGAATTGGACACCACACAAATCACCCCGCCTCTTGTGTGGTATTGACGTATAAAACATCAATAACATTTGGGTCACCCTGAGGAACATTGGCTCTACTTTTCCACGCCGAAGAGGTATCCTCCATCCCATCCAATATTTCACAAGCTTCGGGATACGGCGTGTTCATGAATTTACCCAGGGTGAGTTGATTTACCACATACTGATTCGTTGTGTTGATCCCCTTGTAAAAGGTTTGTTGGATCATGGCCTCAGTCATATCGTGTTTAGGGCATTCCTTGACCATGGTACGATACCTTTCCCAAATCTCGTGCAATGACTCATTTGGCTCTTGTTTGAAAGCCAGAATTTCATCTCTTAGCGTAGGCAGTGCCCCGGAGAAAAGAATTTTGCAATGAACTTCTCGGCCAACTTATCCCAAGTGTGGATGGAATGGTTGGTCAATCTCTGTAGCCAGTCCAAATATTTTCTCCATAGAGAAAAAGGAAATAGACTTAACCTCAATGCGTCCTCGATTATTCGTTTGCTTGCTCCCCCAAAATGTATCAACAAAACCTTTAAGATGTTTGTAGGCATTTTGGTGTGGAGCTCCTGTAAAGAAACCCCACTGCTCAAGTAGTGTAAGCATCACATTGATTATCTGGAAGTTGCCCGCCCTAATCCGCGGCAGGACTATTGCACTAGCATAGCCTTCGTTAGGCAACACCCGGTGTGCTGCTCTTGGTGGAGGTGGGGGAGGGTTTGTCACATTATCATGAGGCGGTCGGCCTATCCTTTGTACTTGAGGCTCGAGATGAACCTCATCCACATTCTCATCATCTACCTCCTCCCCTAATGGTATATTTTCGAGGGGCTCGTTGTTAAGGGCCATTTAGTACCTCAAAGAAATTGACAAACAAAATTAGTGAAACAGAAGGAAAGAAAGACAAAACCAACAAATACTTAGATATATAGCTAACTCCGTTAACTCCCCGGCAACGGCGCCAAAAATTGATTGCGGCCAAATCCGCACTAATGTTTAGTAGCGAGGCAGTCGCTGCAATAATATACTCAACTAAGGTTGGGATCAAATCCAAAAGGAGTTAACAAAGGGTATTAGGTGTATATCTAAGTGAGTTGCGAGTTTTGGCTCTAATTGCACTTCCACAAACTTGGTTGGTGTTCTACTTCTATTTTTACTCTATTGATTGCAATTAATAAAACTAAAGACAATATTTTTATTTAGGGGTTTTCAAATGATTAAAAGGACTAGGATTGTGACTTCTACCTAGGTGGTTATCTAACGAGTTGTAATTTCCAGGGTAAGCTTGATTAGTTGGGGTCGTAATATAGCTATAATACCCAGATACTCTCTCTATACCTCTCATTAGTTTGTGTTATTTTGCCCAATTTGGCTTTTCCAAGTCCAAATGGGTATTATCACAATTCAAGTGATATTATCTCAAGTCGGGTATTGCTATATCTAGGTTTAACCCTTTAATTAGGGCTATCAATTTCTTGAGTTCACCCCAATTCCTTGTTAACCAAGTTTTCCTAGACTTAGTCCCTCTTTCTCAAGTAGAGACTAATTCATTGAGACATGAATCAATATTTGTAACCATTAATTCTTGAGTTCTAGTAAGAACTAAGCTGGATATCACTAACCCAATCACTAAGAAGCCCTAAATCAAGCACCCATTAAATACCCACACTAGGGTTGGGTCACAACCCTAGCTATGGGTTTATCTACTCATGAAAATTGTAGAAATTAAGGAAGAATTGAAGATAGAATCTATAATATTAGATTATGGTATGAAAATATGATGTTTAGAGACAAATCTAGTACAAAGTTACCAAAACCAGTAAAGAAAAACGAACCACGTACTCATCTAAAACATAACTTAACCTAAAAATGACAAAAAGTTTTATTTACACTAAGCTAACAATATCTGACAAAAATGCCCCTTCGGAGGTTGTGCGGCCGCATAATTCTAAGTGCGGTCACACACTTGCTTCTGCGGCCGCATAATTATGGTGTATTCCGCATTCTTGACTTTGAGTTCTGGCTTTTGCTGGACTTTTGTGGACCGCACAATTCTGAGTGCGACCGCGCTCTTGATTATGCTAAAAGTGATGTGGTCCGCACTTCCTTGACTTTGGACTTAAACCAACTCTCTGGATCTTCATCCCTGCGGACTGCACAATTGTGCATGCGACCGCACTTGACATCCTGCGGCTGCACAATTTTGGTGCGGTCCGCACTCCGTTATGTTGCCAAAATGCCAACTCTCTGAATCTCATTTATTGCGGACCGCATAATATTGAATGCCGTCGCACAATTAATTTTGCGGCCACACAATATTTAGGCGGTCCGCACTTCTTGATTTGCACAAATACAAGTCTTTGAACCTTCTTTTGCGGCCGCATACAAAATCATGTGGTCCGCACAGTTGGCTTCTTTATCCTGTTTTGGTTCTTGTTCAACTTTTAACTCCTTTATGAGTTGATTTTGATTCCTTTGGCTCATATTGCAACATTCCTGTAAGCAAGCACATTTTATTAGTTTTTGGGAATACCTTTAAGCATTTTTGACCTAAACACACAAGTAAAAGATAGAAAATAAGAGGTCAAAATCCCTACTTATTATTCTACATTCGACCTCATTCGAATCGACTAATATTTGACCTCGCTCGAATTATTTTCTAAGTATACATTCGACCTCGTTCGAATCGACTAACATTTGACCTCGTTCGAATAGACTAATATTTGACCTCATTCGAATCGACTAACATTCAACCTCGTTCGAATCGACTAATATTCGACCTCGTTCGAATTGACTACCATTCGACCTCGTTCAAATCGACTGACATTCGACCTGTTCGAATCGACTAACATTTGACCTCACTCGAATTATTTTTCAAGTCTACATTCGACCTCGTTCAAATTAACTCATATTTGACCTCGCTCGAATTAATTTACATTTGACCTCGCTCGAATTAACCTATGTTCAACCTCGCTCGAATTACTCTCTAAGCCTACATTCGACCTCGTTTGAATTGATCTACATTCGACCTCATTCGAATCCACTTAAATTCGACCGGCCGAAAGAAGACACTCACGGAAAAGAAAAAATAAAGAAGAGCCAAAATACACAGCAAACGACAACTGTTCCATTTCAATCATTCCACTCCAATACATCTTTCAAAGGGCTTAAAATATTCCCCTACCAAAAAGAAAACATCAAACACAAAAAAACAAAAACCAAGTACAAAGACTTCACACCGCATCGTCCCCCCATCACCAACATCACCAGCATACTCATCGTCGTACCAAGGGTCGAAGGCAAGCCCGTCTAAGGCATCATCATCGTACCCGCCGGGCGTACCGGGGTCATAATCACAAGCTTCACAAGCTGCACGTGCCTTGATACGAACATCCTCAAACTCCGCCTCAGAAATCTTTCCAACCATCTTCAAAGCCCTATATATGTCAAGTTGGGCCTCAACGTGAACCCACATTTCATACAACTCCCGCGACACGCTGGGATTGGCAGAAGTATGAGAAGTAGATGGTTGGGCCTGCTGTTGCGCCTTCTCGGCTCTCAGGATGACAACCTGCTCATTCAATTCAGACAGCTCCGCCTCATTAGCTCGCTCAGACCTATAAACATGGCCTCCGCCACAGAGGCCATTCTGGTCTTCTCGGCTTGATCCAACTCTTCGACCTTGGCGCTCAACTCACCCCTCAAGCTGATGGCCCTAGACTCACTCTGCTCAAGCTCGACCCTTAAAGACGCCACATGTGCCTGAAGGTCAGCATTCTCGGCCATCACTCACTTGCTCACCTCGAGATCGCTCTCCTTAGTTCTCACCGCCCCCTCTAGCACGCTGCATCTACCGATGGCCCTCATAAGCTCCCCATATTTCTCCCTCAGCTCCTCGTCTTTCTACTTGAGCTCATCGTGAAGCACCTTAAATTGTTCGTCCTCACCAAGTACGTTGATCAACGTTCATTGCTTAGAACGGTACTCCCTATACTTGGATTCCATCTTCTTGAAGAGGGTCGTCCTTTGCTCCTCCCGCTGATCACGCTCAATCTCCAAGATGAGGGTCATGCAAAAGAAGACAGGTCAGTGGAAGTAAAACTACACATACAAAGTGAGCTAACTTAACATGGGGAAAGTAAACTTACTCGCAGGGCCATGCCATATATACCCAATGATAGATCCGCATCCTTCAGCGTCTGCATCATCTTATTCTCAAAGTCCGTGTACAGAGGAGCGAAGGTCGGCACCTCATCAGGGTCGATATCAAAAGATTATAATCTACGGGGATGACTATGTTCCGATTAGGCACCTCTGTCCTTATATCCACTCGGGGTGAACCTCTCCTCAAAAGCCCGCACCTTATCAGGGTCGATATCGGAGCCCGACCTATCATCTTCCACGAGGACGGTTTTATATCTCCTGCCCGCTGATGATGAGCCTACCTCGGCTGTTCGTGCTCGCTCCTCATATCGCGGGTTCCTTCAACCTCTAACAGCCTCCACTCCGTGACGATATCTGGTGTGGGAGCAGGATCAACACCCACTAAGGGCGTCGATTCTGCATCCAAGACAATGGGCGTCTCTGGCTCGACATTAGCAGCACCGACCCTTCCAGTCTTCACCCTCCACCTTTTCCTCAGTACTACCTCCTCTTCACCATGAGACGACTCATCAATTAGGTACAACACGGGGTAGACAGAGGTCTCGACCGATGAGATGGTCGCCTGTGAGACGGAATCGCCCAATGACGGAGCTAGAGTTTGATTCACTCGTACGGATTCAGCCAATACGAATTGCATCCCAGCCGAAGCGACCACCTGGTGGAATATGGGCACCAGATCCTTCTCCTTCTTGGAAGCTTGTCGATCTGGCACTAAAAGGAAATTATGTTAGAAGACGACAACAAATGGCGATAAGCCATAACGAAGATGAAAGGGGCGTGAAACTGAGAAATGGACTTACTAGTCGAAGGCTTGGGCCCAAACCGCTTGTTAAAATATGTCCAGTCGTGAGTTCCCATAGTGTGAGGTAAGACGCGAGTTACCCACTCTTCAATGTCAAAAACCAGGGAAGGTGGACGACTCTCAGCTGAAAGCGAAAAGACATGTGCGAAGTCAAAAACAAAAAAGAATGGGATAAACAAAACGTACTATTGATGGTAAAAGACACTTACGGTTAAAGTTCCACTACTTGGGGAACCCGGATGGGTCCGCCACTACATGCTCGGTTCTAACAAAGAAGTAGCTGCACCAGAATCGACAGTTTGCTTTGTCGTCCATCCCCACCACCAATCCTTTAGTCCCACGGTGGTGGAGGTGAATCAACATGCCTCTATAAAAACTAGGCGAGAAGAGGTGAAGCAGATGATGGATGGAGACCTTGCAATCAGCCAACTCTGCGAACTTCGCCAACATCAAAAAGACTTTATACAAGTACTGGGAAAGCTGCGCCGGGTAGACGACGAAGCGGCAGAACTCCTCAGCTAATGGAGGAAGAAGAGAGTAACCCACCAAGAACGGGTAGGCATATAAAGCGCAATACCCGGGTCGGTAGACTTGTATCATATCATTCCCCACCGGAACAACATCGATATGGGCAGGGATACGAAATTTAGATCGGAGGTCGGATATTTGCTTTGGCCCTATGTCAGATAGTGCCTGCTTAGGAGCAGGAGTGGGCTTTTTTTGAGAAATCATTTCTGATTGACGGATTCCGAGGAACAACCTCCTCCACGATGGGAAAACTTTTGTCTTCCGCAACCGTCGGCTCACTGCTGCCATAAGGCATGGCCACCGATAATAAGGTGGCATCAGAGACTATGTCAGAAGTATGAGTAGAGTTTGTCATTTTTTTCAGTAACGTGTATACAGTGGAGTCAGAAAGAGAGAATATCGATGGGAGAAAAAATCAGAAGCTGAAGCTAAAAAGCAGAGGGAAACCGGAAACAAGGGTTAAAGAAGAAGCAGAAGAACAAGCAACGCGTGAATGAAATATGAAGTGCGAAAGTTTCATTTGTGAATCCCCCTTACCCTATTTATAGGATATTGTGACGCCCAAATCGATGCAAGAAACTGCCAGTGACAGCAAAATCGAAGCGACGGGGTCTCTGGAAATAATGCATTGCATCGGGAAGACGCGTAACAATGACGCGCGTGGCCATGACGTCATCCTATGTCAGTCACGCCAACCACGACCATTGAGGCGACACTTCACTGGTTCGATATCGACCAATTCATCTCAGTCACTACGATAGAATGTCTTTCGACCGGTTGCAAATAAAATCCGCTCATCGAAGACATCCAAGAGGACGACCTCAATAAGCAGAGGGACTAATCATATGGGTCAAAATTAGGTCGAGTTTAGTGAATGCAAATGGATGAGTCATGGCCGAGGTCGAAGCCGAGCACGACCTAGTGGCGAGGAGCTGCCAGGAGAGAACCCAATGTCGTGATCGAGCAAAGAACAAAGGCCAGTAGTGATTCGAATAATTTTAGAATCGCAGTGAGGAATATCCAGCTGTACTTTTCTAGGGTTTTCTAGGAATATCCCCTATAAATAAGAAGAGATAATGAATAAAAGGGGATATTCACTTTTCTGATAGGAATATATTGTAAAGGGTTGACTATCAAGAACATACAAAAAGGCTTGTCTTGTCTGCTGATCCCATTGATCAATATACCTCTTTTATTCACAAGATCCAAGAATTATTTGTCCATCTTCATAGTCTATTGTCGCACGATATTGTAAGAAGAAGGAATCATCCAACTCATCCAACATTTGGGTGACAAATTCCTTCTTATTACATTTAATGTCGTTATCCACATTTATTACATATATTTATCATCACATTCTTTGACAATCATTGAACACTTACTTTGTATTCACTGATCTAGACACGGTCCCATATCATCGAGATATTCAAGCTTCAGATCCAGGATTTATTATCTTTAACTAGGATTCATCTATTATCTTCTTATTAGATTAGTTTAACAAAAAGACTCAAAATATTTTTATCAAACATGTATAGTACAATGCCATAGTGTTTTTTAATTCAATAATAGCCAAGATGATTGGAAATAGATTCCATATCCAAGATAAAAAGTCAATAGTCATCATTACTAAGAAAGGTAAAATAGAAAAAGATTGATTCCAAGATAAGGCTCGGCCCAGGCTCGCGAGCCCACATAGGCTTTGGGCTAAACGGGCTGGCCTGTATGGTCCGGGCCCAAGAGGTCCTAGGAGCCCACGGCGGGCCGGTCCAGCATGGGGAGACCGCGAGCACGGGACCGTTTAGCCCGGGATCGGCTCCGCGGGCATGGGCCGGTTCAACCGGGCCCAACGGCTATTTTTCAAAAAAAAAAAAAAAAATTTAAATTGGCCAACGGTTGGAAGTTTAAAAATAGCCATTAGCCTGTTAATTTAGCCGTTTGGTACTTTCAAAAATATCCATTTGCCCCCCAAACTTTGTTTTAACCCAAACTTTTAATAATTATACTTTTTCCCTTTTCTCAACTATAAATACCCCCTTATTCTTTCATTTTTACTCACAAAATCATCAATCTCTCTCTAATTTTCTTTTATAATTGCTTACTTTATTATTGCAATTTGTGAAAAATTATAAATTTGATGAATTGAAGTATTCAAGTCTTCAACGATATACAATTTTCAAGAAGTTGTTCGTCAATTCGGTAAACTCGTTCCAGCTCTTAAGTTTTAATATTATAGTTTTGTTTGTTTTAGTTTGTATAATTATAATTAATATGTCTTATTCCTTGAAAAATATGTTTTGTAAAATCAAGGAAAAATTCAAGATTGGTGAATCTAATAGCCAAGCTACTACTCCTCCCCCGGCTTCCCGACCCAAACATGTTACCCGTTCTCCTCCACCTGTTATTCTTGATAGTGATAAACCTTTATTTCAATTTATCGATAGTCAATTTTACCATGATATTGCACCAGGTGAACAATTAAATGATGAATGTATGAATGCTCTTTATGGTAATCCAACTATTGATGAAAATGATGATGAAAATATAGATTTAGATGAAATGCAACCGGATTTAGATGATACACCTACTAGTCCTGTAAACAACTGATAATAATCCAAATTATGCCCCGCCTGACCCTCCTGTAGTAACCCCTACTTTTAATAGACAACCTTCTAAACGGTACGAAATATTTCTTGTTTGACACTTTTTAATTCAACTAAGAGATCAAAATAAGACTAAGTGTAAAACTTGTGGGACTTTGATGGCTCATAAATTTACTGGAGACCGTAGCGGTACGTGTAATTTGACTAGACACATAAAGACACGCCCTAAAGATAAAGCTAGATTTCTTCAAATGAAAGCTGTGCAAGACAGGACAAGTGTAGGTACTCAGGTTAACCCTAGTACCGGGTCAAATCTAGTTCAACCGGGAATTAACACTGTTACGGTGGCATTTTATATTACGATCCAAATAAAGATCGTGAAGAATTGACAAAAATGGTTACTGTTATGTGCTTACCCTATAGTTTTCCTTCTAACCCTCACTTTGTGCATTATATTAGAAAAGTTTATAATCCTACTTATAAAGGATGACCTCGCAGAACCGTAAAGAGCGATATTTATAAATATAAACATGAATATGAATAATATTTGCTCTATTTATTTACTCATATAAATTGTCGCATTGCTATTATTACTAATATTGGTAGAAGTGGTAATGACTGTGATTATCTTACTGTTACCAGTCATTGGATTGATGAAGAATGGATAATGCAAAAGCGCATCATTTCTTATAGAATAATTAATTCACGTCACACAGGAAAGTTTATTGCTAACACAGTTGCAGATATTTGTAGATATTTTTGCATTAGAGATAAAATAATGTCATTTTCAATGGATAATGCTTCTAGTAACACTAATGCTATAGGCTTGCTTACAACTACACTAAATCCTACAATTAGTAATATTTTTCATGTTAGATGTATTTGTCATATTTACCATTTAATCGTCGGTGATGGTATGAGAATTTTAAATGTTGAAATTGAAAAGGTTAAAATGGCTCTTAATTGGCTTTTTTATTCAAATCGTAGAAGTAGACTTAGGGAATATTTTAAAAAATGCGATGAATTTGGTCTTAGAGAAAGAAAGGTTCCTAAACCTTGTCCGACTAGATGGAATTACATGTATGAAAGTTTAATTGTTGCATATGAATATAGAAATCCAATAAACGCAACGTTTAATGATCGTGTTGGTGGTGATGATGGTGATGAGCACCTTACAAATAAAAAATTGGACTAATGTTAAAATTCTTGTAGAATTTTTAGAAAGATTTCATGTTGCTACAAATTAATTATCTGGGAAATATTATCCTACTATTTCTAATTGTTTAGTTTATCTTGCAGAACTTCTAAATTTGGTTACTCAATATTCAGAGGGTGGGATAATTTATGAACTTGCTATGATTCTATGAGAGAAAAAATTTTAAAATATTTTTTCCCTATCCCTCATATTTATGGTGTTGCTGTCATGTTAAATCCTACTATGAAATTAGGAGGTCCTCACTTTTGGTATATAAATATTTATAATGCTTTAGCACTTTTAGATGAGGAAATGACTACACTTGCAAATGCAAAAACCTCAATTAAAATAAATGCTCAAACAATTTATAATGCTTATCAACTTGCCTTAGATCATGCTAGACCAAATGTTCAAACTCCTACTTCATCTAGTTCGCAATGATCTAAAAGAACATCGGGACTAAAAGCATTTAGTGCTTGGACGGGGTTCAGGGGTTCTCCAGGTGAAAATATTGATGATCGTTCACAACTAAATGAGCTTCAAGTTTATTTGTACAGGGACTTGAATCAGATAACCCCGACGGCTCCTTTAATCTTTTGGAATGGTGGAAGAACAAAAAAAATACTATCCGGTTCTTCTCAAGGAAGACTCGAAGTATTTTAAGTATTCAAGTTTCAACAGTGGCATTGGAGAGCGGTTTCAGTCAAACGAGACTTCAAAGTGGTGATCATAGAGCGTCTATGAGGGAGAGCTTGGAAAAATCAGTACTCTTCAGAGATTGGATCCGTTCGGAACGAAGAAACTTTGGACTTGCTGAATCACAACTAGAGATAGACGAAGCTTACGAAGAAATGCTAGAGGAACTTGCGGAGGATGCTGCTTCGCCCGGAAGCGGTGATGAACAAGCTTCTTTTCAGCCACCACCAACGGAAATTCCTCCGAACCTTGAAGGATTTATGAAATTTGTTAGAGATAATATGTAGACTAATATGTAACTTGTATTTTGGCACATCTTCATTAGTTTTTTTTTCTTTTAATGTTGATTGTGAACACCTAATTTTTTACCACACTTGAGATTTTTCAACACTTTTTAGTATGTAAGTAATTTTAAGTTTAATCTACATATTTTTAACCTTTATTTTATTTTTAGTAGGTTTTATTTAATAAAATAAAAATAATATGTTGTTGATTTAATAAAAAAAATATATTTAGCTAGTATTTTTATTTTACCTTTAAAAGAAATTTGAAAACAAAAAGAAAAAAAATAATCAATCAAGTTATGCCATTTGTTCCCTACTTAACTCACTCATTCACGTTTTCTTGGATAAGAATTCACATGTGCATGGATTTATTTTGGATTTTTCTGATTTTCTTTTTTTTAGATTTTTCATACTTTCCTTTAAATATAGGATCCCCTCACCCCCTCTAAAAACCCAACGCCCAGCATCCCCTCCAGACCTAAAAAATCCCCCAGCAGTCGTTCCCTACCTCCCCCAAAATCAAGTCATCTCCCCTTAGAGAATTCAATCTCTCTCTCATTTTTGGAGAGACTAACAACTGCCTCCTTTCCAAACTCCTCTCAAGCTCTCTATCTCCGTGGCCACCGCCGTCGTCGGAGGTGATGACCGGTGACGACCATGACTCCTATTGCTTTCACCTTACTTCACTCCCTTCTCCCTCGTCTCGCCAGAGAAGTTTTTGTCTCTGGTAACCCCACTGCTTAACGAGATCTCACTAAAAACCATTGAACACACACACACACAAAAATATCCCGGCAGCACCCTCACCCAATCTGCCGCCTCCCCTCTCTCCTACACCATCTTCCATTTTTGCATAGATGATTTCTCTTTCTCTACACATACAAATACATACATTTCATGCACATATACATAAAGAATAGATCCACATGGGCGAAAGGGAGTAGAAATTTTTTGTTGTTGCTTTCACTGCCATCACGTGAAGTGACGACCGGCCGGGCAGCGACCATTGCTAAGACAACTGGACCTGTTCTTGTCATGTCCGCTGGTTCGTTTCTCCTTTTCACAGATCTAAAAATACTCGACTTCCAGATCTGGCCGGTTTTTACATTTTTTCAGCGATTTCCATTAAAATCGATGGAGTTTCGTTTGAGTTGAGTTTTACTGGTTCGAGGTTCGCAACAGTAGCTCGTCTTGTCTGCCGCTTTGAATTCCTTCGTTGTACACGGTGAAATGTGCAGCAATAGAGGTCCATTTTTTACTCTTGGCTTTATCTTCAAACTTCAGTATTAATTTGGTTGAAATGATGTCTGTTGCGTGTGTGTTTGAGATTGTGAGCATTTTTGTTTGACTAGAATTCCCTTGGCTTTATCTTCTATCCTGATTAGATTTAAGGATCATTGTTACTTAATTTGCCTATTATTAATTAAGTTTGATTAAGAGAAGTATAATTTACTGTTGGTTTCAGATTAGTGAAATGGATCTGGGTTATTGGAGTTGGGAAAATTACAATTACATACATGTTCACGTGACATAATTATGATTTTTCAAAATAAAATAAAAGTATAGGTTCGCGTAACTTTGAATAGATATAGTTTTTCTAGTAACTAAATATACTTTTTCTTAAAATTATGTATATATTTATGTAACACATATAAAGATTAAAATGAACACTCGTACAGATACCTTTAGGAGCGGATTTTGAATTTATTATCGTAATCGCGTACATGTTCGCGTGCCGTGATTTTGATTTCCTTTTACAACCAAAACAATAAACACGTGTTTGCGCGATTTTGACTATTTTTCCAAATAAATTAGACGTCGTAAATTATGTACACGTCCGCGTGAAATGATTTTTGACACGTACATTTTCAACGGATTTTACGCCTACGTGATCCGTCTCAAAAATAGCTCTTTGAATACAAAAGAATAATAAAAGCGGTAAAATTATTTAAAAAAATGCACATAGGTACAAAAGCAGTAATTTAAACAAGTTAGGCCAAGTTTAATCAATAAGTGACTGTGCTAGAACCACGGAACTCGGGAGTGCCTAACACCTTGTCCTGGGTTAACAGAATTCCTTACCCGGATTTTTGGTTCGCAGACAATTAAACAGAGTTAAAATTCCTCGATTTGGGTTTAATAAATAAATGGTGTCCCGGAATACCGTAAAAAATTCGGGTGGCGACTCTGAAACAAATAAATAAATCTCAAAATCGAATAATGTCACTTAAAGTGAAAAAACTTCCTTATTGCCCTGGGGTGAAAAAGGAGGTGTGACAGTGGTTTAGCACCTTGTTGTGCTCATTCCATTGGGGAAAGAAGATTAAGAAAGATATTGTCATTTTTTGTTAATATTGTAATAATAAAAATTATAAGGCATTCCCTTGAATGTTTCTTTACAGTTTTTTTGTGTTTAAATTTAAATTACAAGATTTAAGTCACAATTATATAATATAATTTACAAGAAATTGCCTTAGATAAAGAAATTTCAAAAAAAAAAATAGCCCGGAACACTTAGGCCTTGTTAGGCCCGTGGGCTCGGCCCAATTAGCTCGGGCCCATATGGGCTTAGGCCCACAATGGATCGGTTCCACCCTCTGAGACCGTTAAACCCGGACCATTTGGCCTGGGATCGCCTGGGACTGACCCGCCAGAGCCCGGGATCGTTTGGCCCTAGCCGTTTAGCCCATTTAGGCCCGGCCCGGACCACATCACAACCTTATTCCAAGATGTTGGGCCTTGGACAAAACGTACTTTTATACTCCCTCTGTTTCAATTTATGTGAACTTATTTTCTTTTTAGTCGTGCCAAAAAGAATGACCTTTTTTCCTATTTGAAAATAATTTACCTTTATGCAATGATTTATAGCTATACAAAATACATGTGCCTCATTTTACACCACACATTCAAAAGTCTTTCTCTCTTTTCTTAAATTACGTGTCTAGTCAAATGAGTTCACATAAATTAAAACGGAGGGACTATTATTTATTATCGGGTAAGAATTTACGTCCCACTTCAAGCATATACTATAACTGTTCTATCCCCTCAATCTAGATTAAAATCATCATATATCATATCTATCTATCTACTATATTATAAAAGTATAAATATTTTACGTTAAATGTTGAACGACATCCTTAAAATATTAATAGACTTTTATACATTTAAATAACTCAAATATTTGTTCAATAAAGGAGCTTAAACATGGATGTAATCATAATATCAAACTAATTGTAATATGAGTCAAAATGTCAAATAGGCATTAAGCATACGTCGACCGTGAACTCCTTCAAAAGTGCTTCAGTTCTAATTGTGATATGAATCAAATATCACTCTCCAAAGTATTGTGCAAAATAGCTGGCTCATACACCTAAATTTCACTGATCGACTTACAACCTAGAGATATTATCCAATACCATTCAAATTTATTACATGAATTCATGTAGAAATTAAACAGATAAGTACTTTTAAGGGATCACAGAGACAAAGATGACCCCGATTCAACAATTTATAAGAAAATTGAAATAGAAAAGGATTAGGAATTTATTGCTATTTTTGGTAGATTTCCAGTAGTCTATAGTTATTGCAATTGTGATACTGCAGTAGACTTTCGATTAATGTTTACTTTTTTAATGTACTTTTGAACTAGATTTAACTCCAACAAGGATTCGTAATTTAATCGTTAAAGTTATATAGTCTAGCTTTAGGACATGTTTTAGGTTTACAAATTTTATAATCAAATAATATTGGAGTCTTCCAAATATAACTTGTAATAGGATTGAAACTTTCCTTCACTAACTTTAAATGCATTGGGGGAAAACCTCATCATCGATTGTTCTATAACGCTTCGTGATATTAAAAATCCAACAAAATAAGTAGTGGGACATACATTAGCACATGTAACATCGATGGGATAAATATGTGAGATCAAGCGATAATATTGGTAATCAAGTTTTAGATAAACATTACTGGAATACAGGCCTAGGCAAATATGAGATCAAGAGATAAACATTGATAATCAAGTTTTATGCAGTTCCAAATCACACTTTCGAAGATAACTCATAAGGTACAAGGATAGTATAAATAGAGGTAGACAAATCTCATACATGCAAAAATTATATTAGGTCAATGTGCTTCAAAGAATTCATCTGAAAATAATTCTTCGGTACAATAACGATTATATATCTTTTACAATAATAAAAAGCATACAACCAAATATGCAATACGCAATATTGGATAATATTTGCAGCAACGCATGTTTTTTCACATGAATATATATATATATATTGTACGTTCAAAGGAGATTCTTAGTGCAGTCAATAAACGTTGTGGCCGTAAAGCAACCAAAAAAAAAAACATACACTAAAAATATCATATACCAATCTAGAAGTATTAGGTTAAGTACTACCAATATATTTCTACACTATCATATCTAATTTAGCTAAATTGATTATCTTTGCAGGTTCCCCCGAGTATCAATCACTTAGAATTCGTGTGTTATGTCAATGCATTAGTATTGATTTTCAATATTTAAAAGATGGTGCATTGTGTCCATATTAATTGTTTTACAATTTTTTTTTCATCGTGTATATAATTCTATAATAAATTAAATTCATGTTCTTTTGCATAAATAATTGACTGAAAATTTACGTGCAACGCGCGTGTATAGAAACTAACTATATTATACTTTCTCCGTTCATTTTTACTTGGTACATTTTGACTTTTCATGCCCCTTAAAAAATAATAAATGAAGTGCATAATTTACCATGATACCCATATTAATTGATGCATATTTTATTGGATTTGAGAAAATGATTTGAAATGAGTAATAAATACCGTGGGTATAACAAGGGAAAAANAAGAATGTGAGTATTTTTTTCTAATTAAATCGAATAAAATCTATTAAGGGTAAGATAAAACTTTAAAACATCAAGATTAGACCTAAAAAGAAAATATTTATACTAAAATAATATATAATTTGGGTGTGGGCAAAAATTAGTTGTTTACAGCATGCCCCTCTTTGCTTGGAAACATGAAGAGTTTTCAGGCAAAGAAAATGAACAAGGTAACTGATTTTTGGCTTCGCTATTATTTAAAAAGGAAAAGAAGAGAAAATAAGGGGTTGCGACTGAGCCTTGGTTTTAGGCAGCCTACATATCCCGATTTATAAGAGAATCAAGTCACATGTAGTTCAAGTGGAAGAAGAGTGATGAAGTATGTTTAGATGGAGAGTCCACTAAGGTTCCACCGAGGTTCCGATCCGCGGTTTCTACTATTACATCAAAATGAAAAGAAAATTACATACTCTCAAAATCTAAGAGTTACAAAATTCCTATCTAAATACCATCTGGAGTCTTGTATTGATTCTTGACTTGCTTCCTTCATTGATTTTAGACTGAATCTTGATGCTCTCCGATATAACAGATTATGAAATATTCTCACAGGCTTGTTTCTTGATAAGATGATGAGAAGATGGATCTTGAGATCAAACATTCTCCGTATGCATTATGTCAAAGCTGGTTGCGACTAGTATTGAGATCAAACATTCTATTTTCTCCGGCAAGAGCTGGAATCTTATTTTTGCACATCCAATCCGTACTTTGCAGAAAAACCGACAAGCCATCACAAACAAACAAAACAAACAAAACTTTTGTGAGTTATTAAAAACATAATAAACTATCTTAGCTGTTGCAAAATGAAGAATTGAAAGAAAAAATGGGCACTTTTTTTTTTTNTTTTACAATAATAAAAAGCATACAACCAAATATGCAATACGCAATATTGGATAATATTTGCAGCAACGCATGTTTTTTCACATGAATATATATATATATATTGTACGTTCAAAGGAGATTCTTAGTGCAGTCAATAAACGTTGTGGCCGTAAAGCAACCAAAAAAAAAAACATACACTAAAAATATCATATACCAATCTAGAAGTATTAGGTTAAGTACTACCAATATATTTCTACACTATCATATCTAATTTAGCTAAATTGATTATCTTTGCAGGTTCCCCCGAGTATCAATCACTTAGAATTCGTGTGTTATGTCAATGCATTAGTATTGATTTTCAATATTTAAAAGATGGTGCATTGTGTCCATATTAATTGTTTTACAATTTTTTTTTCATCGTGTATATAATTCTATAATAAATTAAATTCATGTTCTTTTGCATAAATAATTGACTGAAAATTTACGTGCAACGCGCGTGTATAGAAACTAACTATATTATACTTTCTCCGTTCATTTTTACTTGGTACATTTTGACTTTTCATGCCCCTTAAAAAATAATAAATGAAGTGCATAATTTACCATGATACCCATATTAATTGATGCATATTTTATTGGATTTGAGAAAATGATTTGAAATGAGTAATAAATACCGTGGGTATAACAAGGGAAAAAGATTATCTTCTCTTGATATGTGTAAAATAATAAGTAAAATAAAAATCTATTTTTAGTATATATGTCAAGTAAAAGTGAACGGACGGAGTAAGTGAGAAGCTCCAAAAGGAAAAGTTGACTTACCAAAAAGTCCATAAGAATTTGGATGGCTTTTTTTGCCCTTCCGAAATCCTAATAACATTTCTGCTTTAAAGCTCAAAAACGTAATTTTAAATATTGAATGTTGAATTTTAAGGTCTAACTTTGAGTGCTAGAAAAATTTATGATTGTTCCATCAATATTAAAAATATGTTCGATGTACATAATGTTCTTTGAGGATGTATCTATTACTTTTTGTAGGAATTGATTATGAAATATTTATGTAACAATTAATAGTTCCATTTCAATACAAAAAATACAGGGGATTGAAGTGTCGGAGGTTACGTTTGGAAAGAGGGAGAGACAAATACCCTAGAATTGTTTGGATCAATTTTTGTTGCTTTATAATTTCCTTTCACGGGAGTTCATTCATTTCTTGTAATGATATTTTTGGATGAGGGACCTTTAATTTCAATAGCAAATTATAAAGCAACAAAAATTGATCCAAACAATTCTTGGGTATTATGTGACGAGGCTAAAGCGGGCTACTTACAATAACCTGTACGAAATAATAATAATAATGACAAAAAAGACAGGAATGGAAATGAAGCAGTTAACTCATAGCAACGAACTGAAAATCCAACTACCAGAGAGCCCAAAATAACAAGCCTTATGAACTCATCACAAATACCGAGGCAAATCCAACAGTCACAAACAAAAACAACTTATACAATCTGTTGCGGCTCGCAGCCCGATCCCACCATATCATCATCTGTCAATATCATAATTCGTCTTTATTTTACCATTTTCATTCATTACATTTCAATTTCCGTTGCGGCGTGCAATCTCCTCCCAAAAAATTTCAATTAACAAAAGAAATCAACAACCAAAATTTACGAAAATTTCTACACCAAGAGAGTAAATGTACGAGCCAACGAAGAATCACATAATACTCAAAGAATACCCAAGAATTATTTTAATAAGTAAACTATACATGTATATGTATATGTATCTGTATCTTTTTGTTATTGTAAATATTGGGATAAACAAAAAACAAAAAAGAAAATAGAATATATATATATATATATATATATATATATATATATATATATT
>ML423806.1:78747-135240 GCA_005239525.1 Nicotiana knightiana
GATTCACATCCTTCCTTGGCCTCGATACATGGAATGGATGGGTCTTTATAGACTGATGAGCCGTCTTCCCCGTGAACAAAAATTTCTTGCCTGTCATACTTGAATTTGACCATTTGATGTAGGGTGGATGGTACAGCTCTGGCCATATGGATCCACGCCCTTCCCAGAAGAAAATTATAGGAAGTTTTCATATCCAACACTTGAAAGACAATGTTAAAATCAACTGGTCCGATTGTCATGGTGAGTTCGATTTCCCCAATACTGTCTCTTCTTAAACCATCAAAAGCTCTGATACTGACATTACTAGTTCAAATTTTGTTAGTGTCAATGTTCAGCTGTTGTAAGAGTAGAAAGATGGCATACATCTACACTTGAGCCTCCGTCAATCATGACTTCTTTTACGTAATGCCCTTCACATTTGACCATAAGATGCAAAGCTTTACTGTGCCCATCCCCTTCTCAGGCAAATCATCATTGCTGAAAGTAATTCTATTTACTTCAAAGAATCTTTGACCCATTTTTTCTAGTTGATTCATTGTTGTCTTTTCTGAGACATATGCCTCGTTCAGAGTTTTGATCAACACACGGGGATGCTCTTCCGAGTGCAAAAGCAGAGATAACAAATATATCTGAGCAGGGGTTTTCCTTAGTTGGTCAATGATTGAATAGTCTTGCATTTTCATCTTCTTAAGGAATTCCTCTGCTTCTTTTTCTACAACGGGTTCTTTCACTGGCAAGTAACTTTCCCTGGCTTGCTAGCTTTTCTTAGTTCCTCGGGTGAGTAGTACCTTCCAGAGTGGGTCAAGCCCCCCATTTCATCTGTTTCTTCAACTATTTCTTTTCCTCAGTATGTCATGACAGTCTTGTTATAATTCTAGGGAATAGCTTTCGTGTTTGTCATTGGGAGTTGTGCAACAGGTCGGATCACGACTGGATCTGTTATATTTCTCAAACCATTATTCATAACGATCTTTTGAATGCCCCCAGGGATGTAAAGGTTTGACCCACCCAATTGAACCTCGACCAATTTTGTGCTTCCAGGGACATAGAGAATCATTTTTTCAGAACCTGCCAAGTTCAAACTAGAACTCATACCTTTCACAATCAAGGGTGCCAATTGCGGCGGGTTACTATCACTTTTGGTTCTTGCCCTATGGTTCCAACAATCATCTCTGTCTTGCCAAACTTCTTATAATTCCGGTCATCATAAATCATCCCAATAAAATATGTATTATCATGAGCTGGGAGCAGATTATTGGTGATATTAGGAGTATCCTCATTGTTTGTTACCACAATTGCCTTTGATTCAATCAAATTTTCAATGGATTTCTTTAATGTCCAACAATTTTTGATACTATGACCATAGGTGTTAGAGTGATACTCACATCTTGCATTTGAGTCAAAACCTTTTGAATTCGGATTCACATAACGCGGCATGACAGGTTCAATCAGCTTCAACTGCATCAACTTTCGAAATAGGCTCGTATACGATTCTCCAATTGGGGTGAACTCTTNACATGATAGGTTCAATCAACTTCAATTGCATCAAATTTCGAAATAGGCTTGTATACGATTCTCTAATTGGGGTGAATCGTTTCTTTGCTTCCTGTTCTCTCACATATTCTTATCGGGGACGAGGATTATATGATGCCTGAAAATTTGGTCGAAGTTATCGGGAGCCTTGTGGAATCGGTGCCAGCCATTGTTGGTGATTAGGAGGCCTAGCATAAGCCTGAGCATTAAACACTGTGTATTGTTGCGGGGAAACTGAGTATTAGGGGCCCTGAGATGAATAGTAATATTGAGGATAATTGGATTGTCCTTGTTGGAATTGCATGTAAGAAGGAACTATTCCTCTTTGAGCTCCCCCGAAACCAGATGCCATCATGGATCCTTCCTCCTTCTTTTTCCAATTTCTAAAATTGCCTGACCCACTTTGAGTTGCTTGCGTGGTCGCCTTAAGGGCTGCCTGACTCACAGTTTTTCCCGATTTCATGTCATTCTCAACTATTTCACCAATCTTAATCGCCTCAGTGAAAGGTTTACCAATGGCGGCCAACAGTAATGGAGGTAATCAGGATCCTGCGCTTGGAGAAAATATTCGATCATTTCTGCCTCTTTCATTGATGGTTTGGCCTTAGAAACCTACTCTCTCCACTTGATTGCATCTTTTCTCAGTTCCTTGGGTGAGTAGTACCTTCCATAGCGGGTCAAGCCACCCATTCCATCTGTTTCTTCAACTATTTCTTTTCCTATGTATGTCATGACAGTCTTGTTATAATTCCATGGAATAGCTTTCGTGTTTGTCATTGGGAGTTGTGCAACAGGTTGGATCACGACGGACTCTGTTATATTTCTCAAACCATTATTCGAAACGATCTTTTGAATGCCCCTAGGGATGTAAAGGTTTGACCCACCTAATTGAACCTCAACCTTTTTTGTACTTCCAGGGACATAGAGAATCGTTTTTCAGAACCTGCCAAGTTCAAACTAGAATTCACACCTTTCACAATCAAGGGTGCCAATTGAGGCGGGGTTACTATCACTTTTGGTTCTTACCCTATGGTTCCAACAGTCATCTCTGTCTTGCCAGACTTCTTATAATTCCGGTCATCACAAATCATCCCAATAAAATGTGTATTATCATGAGCTGGGAGCGGATTATTTGTGATATTAAGAGTATCCTCATTGTTTGTTACCACAATTGCCTTTGCTTCCATCAAATTTTCAATGGCTTTCTTTAATGTCCAATAATTTTCGGTACTTCGACTGTAGGTGTTAGAGTGATACTCACATCTTTCAATTGAGTCAAAACCTTTTGAATTTGAATTCACATAACGCGGCATGATAGGTTCAATCAACTTCAATTGCATCAACTTTCGAAATAGGCTTGTATACGATTCTCTAATTGGGGTGAATTGTTTTTTTGGCTCATGTTCTCTCACATATTCTTGTCAGGGACGAGGATTATATGATGCCTGAAAATTCGATCGGAGTTAACGGGAGCCTTGTGGAATCGGTGCCAGCCATGTTGGTGATTAGGAGGCCTAGCATAAGCCTGAGCATTAAACACTTGTATTATTGCGGGGAAACTGAGTATCGGGGGCCCTGCGACAGATAGTAATGTTGAGGAGAATTGGATTGTCCTTGTTGGAATTGCATGTAAGAAGGAACTATTCCTCTTTGAACTCCCTCGAAACCAGACGCCATCATGGATCCTTCCTCCTTCTTTTTTCGATTTCTAAAACTGCCTGACCCACTTTGAATTGCTTGCGTGGTCGCCTTAAGGGCTGCTTGACTCACAATTTTGCCCGACTTCATGCCATTCTCAACTATTTCACCAATCTTAATCACCTCAGTGAAAGGTTTACCAATGGTGGCCAACATGTAATGGAGGTAATCATGATCCTGCACTTGGAGAAAATAGTCAATCATTTCTGCCTCTTTCATTGGTGGTTTGACCATAACAGCCTGCTATCTCCACTTGATTGAATATTCTCTGAAGCTTTCTGTTTGTTTCTTCTTTATGTTGATGAGAGAGGAGTGGTCTGGCACTATATCAATATTGTACTAAAACTGTTGGACAAAATCTTGAGCCATGTCGTTCCAAACGTGCCAGTGAGAGATGTTTTGATCTATGAATTACTCTGATGCAAATCCTGCAAAACTTTCCCCAAAATAAGCCATGAGTAATTCTTCTTTGCTTCCTGCTCCCCTTAATTGGTTACAATACCTCTTCAAATGGGCAACGGGATCACCATGTCCGTCATACTTATCAAACTTAGGAGTCTTGAAGCCGGGTGGCAAATGAAAAATGGGGGGACATGCATAGATCATTAAACAAATAACTCGTGTGGCCTCCCAAACCCTGTATGTTTCTCATGGTTTGTTCCAAGCTCTTCATTTTTCTGGTCATTTAATCTTGTTCCATATTCTTATCGGGTTTTTCGATATCAATTGGGAATACGTTCGGAGGAGTATGCTTGTATGAATATGGAACCTTGAAATTCAATTCTGGAGAGTAATGTTGGGCATCATGATCATTAAGTTGTGGATCATTATTGAGCTCTTGGGCGAGAGCCGGTTGAAGAATAGTGGAAGTAGGGACAATGGGTACAATAGGTAGGTCATTTCTGAGGGGTGCAGTTAGAGGACGCGGAATGGAGTTACTGGGGATAGTGGGAAGGTTAATGCTCGGACTGAATCCAGGTTGGTACAATGGGTTACTTGTTATGGAGATGGGCACTTGATTTGCAACTGACACATTATGAAAATTATCAGAAGGCCCTATGGGTAGTGGGGGAGGTGCCTGTCCATTCACCAAGCTTGGTACGTCTCTGCCAATTGTTGTTTCAATACTCTTACTTCTCCAACCAGTCCCGAACCTTGTTCGACCAATTGACCATGGATATCATCATTATCTGACTCATTCTCACTGGTGTTTGCCATTTTACTTTTTCCTTTTGATCTCATGTTGTAAGGGTGAGTCGCCAGTTTAAATCACAAACCAACCACCTCTGTTTAACTTTATCTTTATTTAATGACAAATAACAAACGTGTTAGAGTTAGGCATTTTGCAGATATTAATCACACATTGTATGTCATGCACCTAATTTCATTTTCATTTTTAAAATGATCTTGGAAGGCTTCATGATTCATCTCGGCTTATTGATTTATTTCCTCTTGAATTTAACGCTCTTTTTCTTTCCCTTTTTTTTAAAAAAAAATTTCTCTCAATTTTTTTCAGATTAATTATGGTTATGATCGTATCCGATGAGGATTGCCTACGTATCATGACGCCGCATGAATCAGACCATTACATAGTTCAGGGGNTACAATGAGAGAAAAGGAAATATATATAAACTGGCTCTACTGACTCTATAGACATGAACATGACTGGAATAAAACAAACATTGATAAGAATAAAAGACTCCAAATAAAAATAAAAAATGCAACAAATGAAAAATGAAACAAAAACTAATTGACTACACTAAGAATTTAATCTTCAATGGTCTTCTTGCTTAAGCTGATATCAGCAATGGTTTGTATCTCTTGGCCTCCACTCTCCCCCAAAAGTCACATACAAATTTTGAAACACCGCTGGCAACTGTGGGACGAGGGCACGTGCATGTTGACCAACTTTCTCATTGTATAGATGGTGATGATCATCATGTATATATATGTTGCTTTTCTGTCAATCGAAGTACTTGCTCTCTGACTTGCCCCATATTCACGTGACAATTTTGCAACCATATCTGGGTAGTATTGAGGGTGTGCCCCATCTGAGCCTCCCGTCCCTCATATTCTTTAATGTTGTGGTTTAACACACCTCTCTCAATCATCCACTAACGTCGCTCTACCTCAAAATCTGCATGCTGATGGCCCCTCTTCTACCTTTTTGTTTCTTCTAATTGTACATGAAGCTGATCCTTTGAGCGTATCCAGTGGGCCATTTCTCTTTCAAACTGCTCTTTCTGCTGATCAAACTCCAATTGTTGTTGGTGCGCATCCTCTTCAATGATACTCAAGTCTTCTTGTAACTTATGTATTTCAGCATTTTTGTTTGCCCCAACTCTTCTGACTAAACCAATCGTGTTTTCCAGTTCTTCTTCTAAGCGGGCTGCCTCATTTTTAGCATGCTTTAGATCTTTATCCATGACCCGAAAGGCAGATTGATAATCTTTCTCAATATTTAAACAAATCTGAGCGACTCCGGCTTGATGTTGGGCTTGTGGTTTGGCTATGGTCATTTGAGCATGCTCCAATTCCTCTTGCATCCTTTCTATAGTTCTTTGATCATTTCTCCTCTTGTTCGACCCCTCAGGCCTATCTCTAAACGACAAAGTATCATGAAACCAGGTAATATATTCAGGGATCACCTCTCCAAAATCTCGGTCTTCCACAATCTCATTCAACTCCGAGACCTTACTTGTATACCAAATTTTCATAATTTCTTCTTCGTCATGAGGCTGATCTTTACCAAAATCATAACATAACTTGATCATATCTCGTGTTGGTGGCGCCTCCTATAGTCTTGCAAATTGGCGCATTACCCGAAGTGGAGAATATGGTTGAACACCATCTAATCCTATGAGTACCAAATAAGAATGGTATGCAGACATACAAATGACCTCTTTAGAGGAAAACCAATCGTAGTTCCATGTGATCTGTTTGGTAGACAAAGTAAGAAGTAGTTCTTTCCAGGCATCAATCCCTTCTGGTAAGTCACATTCGTCAATTCTTTTCTGGTGATCATAAGTATGATTGGGACATAGTTCCCTAAAATCAGTGATCATAGGATGACGATAAAAATGCTCCAAAAACCATATCTGTAACAAAATGTTGCAGCAATCAAAGTTTTACGCGCCCAATTTACATCTAGTTAAAGCACGAAAAATGCAAGAAAGAATCATAGGGACCAAAGTGTAATCATTCCCTTATGAGGTCAGAGCCTCAATTACACCTGCCAAGCGGATGTCAATGTGTCCTTCCCTTTTCGGGAAAACTACACGCCCCAAAAAAGTAACCATAAATGCAAATCTTCTGTGAACCTTCCATGTTTCCTTAGTTTCCTTTGATTTCAGTTTTCCCACATTCCTTTCGAAAGTGCATTCTAGGCCATACAAGGGAAACAGAAATCCTAACTTAACCCACTTGCCTCCTAAACCTTCATATTGTCCATAATTTGTATTCAAGAGTTTTAGAAACTTACCCTCGTTCACATTTTTTGGTACTATGGGCCTTCGGTGGCGAAGATTGCGGCCCCACTCCTGGAAATATGCGATTTCCTCAAAGGTCGGAGTCATTTCACAGTCGGTAAAATGGAACACGTTATTTTTCAGGATCCCAGTGTGGAATCAAAGCTTCAATCACATCCCTCATGGGCTTGATCGTCATCATGTGAACCAAATGTCCCAAGTACTTCTTTATCTGTTTTCGCTCATATTCCTTAAAGTCTCTCCACCAATCCCACAACAACTGCGGTATCTGATCGACAATTAGAAAATCTGGTATCCCTTCTGATCTGGGCCTCTTTTCAGACTTACCTCTTTTTTCACTCATGGTGTACCTCTTTACCCAGACACGGGGTTAGGCTTTAATCAAATATATTATTGACAAAAAAAATGATTTCTCGGGTTTTAGCTCTATAAAAATAAAAAATAAAAATCAAACTGTGGGATAAAAAAAGTTAAATTAGTAAAATAATCATGAGAAAAAAAAGTCTCAAAATGACTATTTTTTGTAAAAATAAGTGAACATAAAAAAAACTGGCCTCTTGTGTTAAAACGATCATTTCATATTTCCGAGGAAGGTTTCAAGGCTATTTCGACAAAAGAACCGAACACATGGGCAAAACTGGTCAAAAGAGAAAAAACTGACAAAGTAACTATATTATTATTATTATTATTATTTTGAGAGGAAAAAAAATAATAGTCCATAGACACCTTTTTTTTATTTTTTTTAAAATGGGGTTGAACCTGATGAAGGTTGCTACGTATGTCACATTCGGTGAGAATCAAATTCGCGTAGTTCGGTTTAAAATAAAAACCTTTTTGAAAAATTGTGCCTTTATATCCCAGAACACTTCAATTTTTTTTTTATTTTAAAAAACGGGTATTTTATGAAAACTTGGAGGAAATTTTCTCTTTCTCTCTCCTCTGTTCAATCAATCCATCCTAAAGCCGATCCACATATGAGTAAAGCCTACCAAATAATATCACATATAGCACAGAGAATGAACATGTTGGTCTGAAAAATTAGTACCTATCCAGGACGGGCCCGGGCCCTGTGTCGAGTCCCGCTAAGTCCAATGCACATGATGCAAATAAAGCGTAGTATATTAGGGATGTTTATTGTTTGTGGCTTGTTCTTCTAAGTTTTCAAATCCTAAAGTAGATGGTATCTAGACCTGGCTTACCCGGGCGGACAACCCGAGTCGAGGAGCGTCAAACGTCACCAGTAGTATAACAACACTGGCTAGCTAACGACTCTCCCACCTAAACATGAGTGACTAAATCCTTCACCAGAAGCTGGTAGGTTAACTGGCTTTATCTCAAGACAGAAATTTTGTGATGCTGGTAAGAAAACACAACATAACTACCTATTAGAAGACTCAGAGGGATGGGAAAGAGGATACAATTTATATCACAGTTCAAATAAATATTAAAATGGTAAATAAGAGACAAATAACACATTAGGCTCCCAAACACAATATATCCAAGACATGATGAAAGCCAAATAAGAATCAATATACAAAGCTAGAATTCTTATTAATTGTTCCCCAGCAGAGTCCCCAGAGCTGTCACGCCTCTTTTTTGCCACACAACCCTATTACGTGATTGAGTTGGAAGAGTTTTTTCAATTGAAGTGATATTTTGAAAAAAAAATTATTTATTATTTAGAGTCGCCACTTGAAATTGAGTTTTGGTGTTCCAAGTCACTTTTTATTGAATCTCTTATCAAAAGGACGATTTGACTCCTAATTTATGGTCTAGGAAAATAGAAAACTGAGTAAGAAATTATGTTGACCGAGGGGAAGGTGTAAGGCACCTCTCGAGTCCCGTGGTTCTAGCACGGTCACTTTATTGACTAATGTAAGGCTTAAATTAATTTTTAGCTATTCTTGTATTTTATTGATTATGGCTTATATATTACTGCTTAATTAATTATTATATTTTATTAATTGTGTTACCAAGACGCGGAACGCACACAAGGTACTTATTTGATATTAAATGTTAAACCAAGGTACATAATGTACGCATGGTTATAACATAATTATTTTAAATCTAAAGGCATCGAGACGCGGAATGTGCACATGATCCTCTTATTATTTAAGCATATCAATCTAGGGTTCGGGTATGAACACATGGACTAATATTTAAAGTACATCTAAAGTTTTTCTAGTGTTCTAGAGTATTTCATTTGTTTCGTTTTTAGGAAAACATTATATATGCATTGTTATATTTATTTAGCGATTATTATGTTTCTTATTGTAATGTTAAATGTTCATATTATGCAACTAGTAACCGCCATTTTTAATTACCTTTTAACTTGATTATAGCTTATTAAAATTAAAAGAGAATAAAGCTTTACAAAAATTCGGCAACAATTGTTTCTTTTTGTGTTTCTTTTTTATTTACATTTTTTAACTATTAATAAAGAAAAAATAAAGATGCATCCTAGCCTTTGAATGATACTCTAGTTATGTGACATTGATTAACAATAGTATTGATATCTACTGGAGTTTTTCCTATTGGAGCATATCCTCACCCCGTCAATGAAAATATTATTTTAGGCCATGAGGTAAAAGTTCGGAACTCAAATTTAACTTGAACCGACACCCAAACAAATATTCAGTTCACCCAAGTTCGAAAACAAATACTCAGAACAACTCAAAGATACAAAAATAAAAATAAAAATAAAAGATGAAGCCAAAATTAATCAGAACCAACAAAACTATCTTTCATGTTGATGATGAAAATTCAAATATTACCTTTTTTGTGAAGCTCTTTACATTAAAATCACAACCACGATCTACTGATTTTCAAAGCTAGCAATGCTAACTTTTCTAGAACCTCGAACTCGGAACCGCGAACGAAATCTCCAACTCCGTCTTCAAGCTCTCTTTCTTTCTTACTTGCACAATTTTTCTCTTTTCTTTTTCCGTTCTCTGCCTCCGTCCAGTCTTTTCTTTTTTTTTTGTTCCTCTCAATTTCATTCCCCCTCTTTTCTTGTTTGTGAAGTGTGGTTATTATATATAGATAGGTGTGTGCAGATGAGTGTGGGGGGGGGGTGCAATGAGGTGTGATGTGAGGGAGCGGAGGTGAGGCGTGAAGGTTAGGGAGTATGGGGGTGAGGGACGTGAGGGTGGTGGGAAGTTTGGGAGGTTATGTATATATATATATATATATTTGTGATTTTTTTTGTAAATAGAAAAACAAATCTATACTTTAAGAATGTAAGTATTTTTTTTCTAATTAAATCGAATAAAATCTATTACGAGTAAGATAAAACTTTAAAACATCAAGATTAGACCTAAAAAAATTATACTAAAATAATATATAATTTGGATGTGGTCAAAAATTAGTTTTCACATTCACCAGAGGACTGTGGCAGTGGTCCAACAACATCCAATCCCTAAGCGTCAAACGGCCAGGATGCAACAGTCGGGTGCAACACTTCAGGAGGTTGATGAATAAACTTCGCATGGAATTGACAAGCCTTGCATCTTCGAGTGTAGTCCAAGCAATCTTTTACCATCGTTGGCCAATAATATCCCATCCTTTTTATATGAAAGTGGAGCTTTGGTCCAGACTGGTGTGACCCACATACCCCTAGAATGTGCCTCTTGCAAAGCTTGGAGTGCTTCTTCTTCCCCTAAGCATTGCAAGAGTACTCCCTCGAATGACCTTTTGTATAGAGTATCTTTGTAGTAAAGAAAGCGATGTGCACGACGACGAATTTCAGTCCTTCTCCTCGAATTTTCTGGAAGTATCTCATAGCATAAGTAGTCGATAATGGGTTATCATCATTCTTCTTTCTCAACTTCAGAAACAACGACAAGATGCCTGAGTTCATTTTCTTCACCTTCAGCCTCATTTGGCGGCGGTACTACCCTTTTTTGGCAGACAGTAACTTGTGCTTGATCAGGCAGGGTTAACAATAAAGCTAGGGTAGCTAAAGCATCAGCCTTCTTATTTTCTTTCTTTGGCACATGCTGAATAGTCACATCACCGAGCCACCTCATTAACTTTTTAGCGTAATCATGATATGGGCGTAGTTCAGGCTTCTTGACCTCGTAACTACCTAGAAGCTGATTGACCACCAACTGAGAGTCACCAAAGACTTGAAATTGCAACCGCTTCATTTCGACAACCATTTCAAGCCCAAGTATTAGTGCTTGATACTCAGCAACATTGCTAGAGCAGAGTTGCGTCAATGTAAAAGAGTAAGGCAGAACTTCACCTTGAGAAATGACAAATACTACACCAGCACCAGCTCCTCCGCGATGTGCAGCACCATCAAAGTACATCTTCCATGGAGGCTGAACTTCAATGACCATTGCGTCCTCATCAGGTAGTTCGTCAGTTACCTCCCAATCATCAGGTATAGGGTGATCTGTCAAGAAGTACGCTAACGCTTGTCCTTTTATAGCCTTTTGAGGGATCTACACGATTTTAAATTGTTGAAACTAGAGGTACCACATTTCTAGTTGATCAATAAGGACAGGTTTTGACATCACGAACTTGATGGGATTTGCTCTAGAAACCAAACGAACGACATGAGCTTGAAATTAGTGCTTCAACTTTTGGATTGAGAAGACTAGCGCCAAACATAACTTTTCAATTGGCGAATAATTCAGCTTATTTGGTGTCATCATCCTGCTCAAATAGTGAAAGGAGTTTTCTTTCCCTTCACTATTTTCTTGGGCCAACATCGCTCCAACATACCTTTCTTGTGCTGAAATGTATAGTATTAGAGGCTTTCCAAGTATAGGGGTTGCTAAACCGGAGGCTTCATCAAGTAGGATTTAATGCTTTCGAAGGCATTGCTACACGTTTGGTCCTATTTGAAAGGGACACCTTTCTTCATAAGGCGACTAAATGGTTGGCACCTCCCAGCTAGGTTTGAGATGAATATCTTAAGGTACGCTAACTTTCCTTGGAGACTTTTCAATTCGTGAATATCCCGAGGCTCAGGCATTTTCAAGATTGCATCTACTTTGTCTTGATCAATTTCAATCCCTCGATGTCGGACAATGAAACCAAGGAACTTTTCGGAAGAATCCTAAGGCGCATTTCAATGGATTCATTCTAAGTTGTTACCCCCGGAGAAACTCAAACACCATTCTCAAATCTTTCAAGTGGTATCCCCTCTTTCTTGATTTTACCACCAATTCGTCCACATAGCATTCGACATTTTTGTGGAGAAGATCGTCAAAAATATTTTGCATAGGCCTTTGATAAGTAGCACCAGCGTTATTCAAGCCAAAGGCATTACCCTGTAGCAATAAATACCCTTGGGGGTGCGGAATGCAGTAAGCTATTCATCTTTTGATGCCATGCGAATTTGGTTATAGCATGACGAACCATCCATAAACGACATTGGCTCATACCCAGTAGTAGCATCGATCATCAACTCTGGAATTCATCTTTGGGACACGCATTTTTGAGATCCCTGAAGTCGACGCACACTCGAATCTGGCCATTCTTCTTCCTTACAGGGACAATACTTGAAACCCACATTGGGTATTTAGCTTCCCGAATAAATCCAGCTTCAATGAGTTTGTTAACTTCGATTTCAATCAGGGGAACCAAGTCCGGCCTAAATTGCCTTTGAGCTTACTTAAAAGGACGAGCGTCATTCTTGACCGCAAGGTGATGGACTGCTACTTTAGGGTCCAAGCCAGGCATTTCTTTGTAACTCCAAGCAAAGACATCCCTTAACTCCTTGAGTAACTCAATATAAGTGTTTTATTCATCAACTTCTAGTAAAGCACTTAGGTAGGTGGGTCTTGGTTCTTCATCAGTGCCAAGGTTAACTTATTTTAAGGCATCAATCGTTGCCTTCACCCCTTATTCAAGTTCCACGGGAGCATCTTTCGCATCTTCATATTCTTGAGGGTCTCCATTGTTGAAGGATATGTGATAACATGCTGAAACATCGTCCAATTTCTCGTCATCCTCCATTAGAGATAAAACACCATGCTCGCTTTGTGCAGTAACATGATACGAAGAACCCACACTTTTTCGTCTTCATCACATTATTTAGTGTATACCATAGTGTATGGCTTCACCTTCAGTACTTCATCACACGAAGCCATGACTTTTGTTTGTCGCTTCATTCGACAAGGAACCAAACTTTGAAATTTTTAGGTATCTTCTGAATTTTTGGCGAAGCGGGTGTTCTTGTATTTCGATAATTTCTCTGGAACTTATTCCCCTTCTTTAATGGACCCAATCTCTCAAATACGAAAGTTCTCACAGTTGATTTTCCAAGTCGATCAAAGACAGAAAACCTGTTAGAAGTGGCAGATTCGTCTTCTACAGTGATATATTTGATGCTCACCCTTCTTATGGAGATGCGCACTGGTGACAGTTGCTTGTATTCCAAACCTTCACGTGGTTGTCTCGTTGCAACTTCTGATGGGAGCTTCCCTAACTTTGACGGCTCATTGGGATTGTATCCAGCTTTTGTGAATAGCCTATAAGCGTTAGGATCAAAACCTTCATATGTTCGCTTTGTAGGGAGTGCCACATTATGCAAACGATTTTGGGATACAAACCCTGCAAGCGGCTTTGAGGACAACTTTACTGCCTCAATTCTTTTTACCAGAAGAGTTAACTCCTTTAGCTGTTAGATTGGAGATTAGATGATTCGCCTTTATCTTTCGTCCTTTTAGGGACATATAGGGGCGCATGACTTACTTTCTTTCCATAAAACGCAATATCCCCTCTATGAGATTATTCGCGTTGGGTTGTAACTCCTCATTAACAGCTTTGGCTTTACCAATAGTCACCTCAGCTCTTTAGTTGTGGGCTCGTCATTCTTGATTTTCATGCCATCATCAACTTTTAGCTCCTTCACAATGCGGTTCTTCAATTAAAACTTTGCATCGGAAAAGTGTGACTCTGCCTCGGTGAATGAATCATCATCAGCAACTATCTTCTTCTCGACTTCACCCTCGTAGTATTTTAAACATTGATGGTAGGTAGATGGATACTTTATTCTCATGTATCCAAGGCCTTCCAAGAAAGACATTGTACGAAGTCTTCGCATCGATCACATGCAGCCATACACTTGATTGCATATCTTCAATGGTGATTCCCAGCCTGATCGCGCCTATGGCTCTTTGCTCCCCTTGGTTAAATCCTTGGACCATCACACGACTTTCTGAGAGTTCGTTTATAGGAATACCAAGTTCTTTCACAGTGCAAATTAGCTAAATGTTCACTGAGGATCCTCCATCAACCAAAATTCGATTTACCCTTTCATCATGCATATAGCCAACCAGGTACAATGGGCCATTATGAAGAGTGTCACCCAGCAGAAGATCGTCATTTGTGAACGTGACTTTTTCCGCACAAGCATTAACTTTTTAAGGAGTGGACTCGATAAGCTTTTCTGAAGATGGTGCCAACGGTAGGCCATCACTCTTTTCTTTCCCTTTGTCAGTATGACAACAAGAGGCATCAATACCTTTATGGGAAATCTTCGTGCGGAACCAACTTGGTAAAAACTCCTTCAAGGTCACTGGATGTCGTGGCTTTTGAGGGTGGTCCACCTCCAATTTTGCTTTTTTTAAGTGCTTAACTGGATTCCATCTCCTTGGTATTTTTACCATCATTTTCCTTGTTGGTTGTTCTACTGATTCTTTCT
Source organism: Nicotiana knightiana (assembly GCA_005239525.1). Classification (NCBI taxonomy): domain Eukaryota; kingdom Viridiplantae; phylum Streptophyta; class Magnoliopsida; order Solanales; family Solanaceae; genus Nicotiana; species Nicotiana knightiana. The sequence goes on from ML423806.1 coordinate 93,127, forward strand.
GTGGGCTCCTTCTGTGGTGCCTACGATGAGTCACCAACTTCCAACCTTCATCATCATCAGGTTGATTGAATTTAGATTTGTCATTCTCCAGTAATTATTCATCTTTACTTCTTTAAAACCACATAATTCATCCGGACTGAATGAGCCAAAGGTGATAGAGACTTGGTTTGTGCTTTCTTTATCATCTTCATGAACGATCTCCTTTTCGCGAGCCAAGTCCATAACTTTGTCCTTGAAGACAAAACACTTCTCCAGAGGGTGGATCACAAGTCAATGGTATTTGCATTAATTTGGGTCATTTGTTTTCCCAGCTTTATTTGGTCGCTTCATATCCGGAAGCTCAATGAGATTTAACTCGAGGAGTTCTTCAAAAATAGCTGGCACATCAGAATCCAGAAATGGGTACTCTTTCTCTTGCATTTCTGTTAGAGTCAACTTTCCACTTGGCTTATCTTGAAAAGAAGTGGATTTCATACTCTGCTTCTTGCTCACCTTCGTCGTGAACTTTACAAGTGATGTGTTGACATTCATAGCTTCTTTGCTTTCAGACTTAGGTACGAACTTGCCCCACTTCCTGACTTCTTGTTTGTCGTTCCCTTTACGAGGTTCATAGATGGGCAGCCTTTCACTTCCATCAGAGGCTATGCTCAATTCCATGTCATGGGTACGAGTTGCAAGTTATTCAAATGTGCTAGGATTGATACCTTGCAAGATGTAGCGCAATCCTGAATGCATGCCTTGGATGAACGTCTTTATACCAGAAGCTTCACTAAGCTTGTCTTTACAGTTGAGGCTTGCATTCCGCCAATAATTGATAAAGTCAATGACTGGTTCACCCTTCCATTGGCGAGTATTTATGAGTTCCACCATGCTCACAGTGCACCTTGTGCTATAAAAGCGATTGAGGAACTCTTGCTCTAGTTGATCCCAGCTATCAATAGATCCCGCCTCGAGGTCTGTATACCAATCAAAAGTATTTTCTTTTAGCGAGCGGACAAACTGTTTGACGAGGTAATCTCCATAAGTCCCAGATTTGTTGCATGTCTTAACGAAGTGCGCCACATATTGTGTTGGATTACCTTTACCATCAAACTGTTGAAACTTTGGAGGTTGATAGCCAGCAGGCATCTTCAATATATCGATCCTTGCAGTATATAGCTTTGCGTATGTAAGAGAAGACTTGGTAGCAACTTCGTATTTGGTTTTAATAGTTCCTTCAATGAACTCCTTCAGTTGATCGGTTGAAATCATTCCTTTAGATGAGACAGGGATAGCCTTATCGGATGCAACTTGTCTGGGGAGAGAATTACTCTCTAGAACCTCCGGGAGCTTGCTAGGTGCATGAGTGGATTCTTCTTCCGTCAAGATTCCCACCCTATCTGTTAACTTATCAATTCTAGCATCTTGATTTTGCATGCACTTGGTCAAGCCAGCGATTGCTTCTATCAAGTTTTCCAACTGCTCTTCCACAGATGAAGTATTTGTCACCATGACTTTCATGATCGATGTAGATGATGGGGAGTAACATGGATTGTCACACATATTGATTCTCAAATGGCTAATCCTATACGGTGTAAGTGGAGAGGATCCATCACTTGAAGCATCATCACCTTCTTCAAAGTAGAGTTCTTGGATCCAGAGAGGTCAAGCAGAGTAAGAGTCTTCTTGATCTTTTCAGCAACATCCACCTCCCCATTCGGGTGCGTTTATGAAAGATCTTACTCCTTTTGAGGATGAAGATCCGAAAACAGGAGTTGATACAGACGACACTTGGAGTGCTTGTTGTCCTAAAGAGCTTGATTTGCTTCTCGTAATTGGTCCGAAGCTTCCAAAGGTAACATCGAGGATGCTTTCCACATCAACATAGAACCTGGAGTTAGCAGCCTTGGTGGAAGTTGATATCCGGGGTTGATTTTCTTTGAACCAATTTGATGTTCTTAAACTTTGGTGATTGAAAAATTGATATGAGATGTAGAGATTGTCCCCCTGGGCGTGCCAGAATTTGTAGACAATAAATTGTGTCGAGAAAATATAATCAAGACCGAAAAATAGAGTAACAATCGTAGTATTTTATTTCAAATATTTGAGTGTTACAATCTCTATGGATCCTCTGATTCTACTTTTCAACAATAAATAAAAGAGCCTCCGAGCTTAATCTTGAATTTTATTTTATATTAATCCAAGTGCTTGAAGCTTGATCTTGATCTTGATCTTGACGTACTTTTAATCCAAGGGCTTGCAGGTTGTTCTTGAATCTTTGTCTTGATTTTTTTAATCCTTAGAACACTTGAATGCTTGTAGCTTTTAGAGAAATCCACAGCGTTTGATCCACGAGCTCCCTCTTGCTTCTCGTTATAACTTCTTATGTCTTTTCTGAGTTATGAAGACCCCTATTTATAGTTGTGGGAGGGAAGAGTTATGATAAGAACAAACTCTTTCCGACCAATCAAATTGAAGTGTGACAAGGCCGCCTTTGATTGGCCAGAACATGTCACTTGCACACGTGATGCAGTTTCATTGGTCTCATGCCTTGTCATTTTGACATGTGGCACGATCCTATTGGCTCTTCCATTTGAGTTGGCGGGCCACATCATTTGATACGTGGCGCCAAACTGAGCCTCTAGGAAGATGACATCTTGGGCTTAATGAAGTGGGCTCATCACTTTAGCCCAATTAAATGGGTTAGGCCAATGGATTAAAACTTATTTATTTAATCCATATATATTGGACTTATATAACTAATTCAATTATATTAGCCCATTAAATTTATTTGAACTAATGTATCTTGATTTTAATATATAGTCTAAATTATTTTACGAATTTAATTCCAATAAAATTTATATGCCTACAATATATATATATATATATATATATATGTATATATATATATATATATATATATATATGTATATATATATATATATATAAAACTCATTTCCCGAAGGTTAGAGCTACCTGTAATACAATTTGATTCATCAAGAAAGAGAATACTATGGAAAGTTAGACCTACTATGTCATAACTCATTTCCCGAAGGTAAGAATAAGAACAGGAGATTAAGAGAGTACTAAGAGCCCGTTTGGATTGGCTTAAAAAAATATCTTTTAAGTGTTGGAGTTTATTTTATAAATAAGCAACTAGCAGTTATCTATTTGGATAAAAGGGCTTAAGCTTATAAAAAATTATTGAAGTATTTGATAAACAAGTGCTAGTAAACAAGCTTGTATCATTATAAACTGTTGAAAATTATGTCTGAAGTTTTACTTTTTGCTTGAATTTTATCTCAAATTTTCACTCAAATGTCTAAAGTTGACTGAAGGTAACCACTAAAGACTAAAAAGTTCGTCCTAGAAGTAGTTGGATGAATTTTCTTGCGGACAAATTTAGCTCATTGGACCGATCGGGACGTAATTAAAGTTAAAAATTATTTGGGATGCTCTATTTGGTCGTCTCCATTTAACATATACTTACTTTTTAAAAAGTTTTAACTTGTAATTATTTTTTAAACAATTTCAGACCTCTTTATCCTCTCATTCTCCTCCTTCATTTTCTTCTCCTCCTTCTCCTTCTCCTTCTCCTTCTTCTTCTTCAGGTGATAATAATTTTATATGGTGGTTGTGAATATATTTTAATGTAGTTTATGATGTTTTGCAATGGTGAGCTATTATGACATTTTATTTTTTACTATTACTTAGGTTTTCTTCTTCTTATTTTTCTTAATTGAAAAATGGGTTCATTAGATTTATTGTTGTTTTGACAAATTGATGGTTGGGGTTTGTTCCTGATAATATTTGGAGGTTATATTTCAAATTTGAGCTCATTTGGAGTAGATTTAGGTATTAAATAGTATATTGGATTGTTATAATTTGAAGAACAAATTTTTATTTCTGGGCAATTTTCACTTCAAACTTATTGGCCTAAAATAAATGAAAACCTTTGTTGCACTTCAGACTTTTTGGCCTTAAAAATGCATTTGAAGTGCAATTTTTCACTTCAGACTTATTGGCCTTAAGTGTAGCAAAACGTTTGTCGCACTTTAGGGCTTTTGGCCTTAAGTGCATATGAAGTGCAATGTTTCACTTCAAACTTATTGGCCTTAAGTGCATCTGAGGTGAAAATTTTCACTTCAGACTTATTAGCCTTAAGTAAATGAAAACATTTGTTGCACTTCAGATTTTTTGGTCTTAAATGCATCTGAAGTGTAATTTTTCACTTCAGACTTATTAACCTTAAGTGCATCTGAAGTGTAATTTTTCACTTCAAACTTATTAGCCTTAAGTGAATGAAACCATTGGTTGCACTTCAGACCTATTTGGCCTTAAGTGCATTTGAAGTGTAATTTTTCACTTCAGACAATTTTTTTTTCACTTCCGACCCGACAAGCTGAAGTTGATCGTAAAGTGGGTACGCTTGCAAACTTTTTTACAAAGTTGGTATAAGTTCAATTGTGACCCCAAAACTAGATATAGATGCAAAAGCCCCTAATTGAAGAATGGCCTCAAAAAGGTCACTTGTGCAAATTCCCAAAGCCCTTTTGTTCTTTTGGGGAAAAATGCAAAATGTCGAAGAATTTAGAGTCCGTTTGGACATAAGAAATTTTCACTTTTTTCCAAAAAAAATTTTGAAAACAATGTTTGTTTATCAAATTCAACCCTCTTTTTCTAATTTCACTTGAAAATGTATTTTCAAATTTGAAAAATTGGTTCTTACCAGTTTTTCAATTGAAAATGCATTTTCACTAGTTTTTTATTTTACAAAATTTACCCTATACTTTTATAATATATATAATGACCCCCAGCAAATATTTTAACCTACAAGTACTGCAGAATAACTTGTAAGTGAGTGGGAACCAAGAGGGAAGCCAAGCCGATTAATCCATCTTTTGTTTTTATTTAATCTTTTAAAATATGCAGGTTTTATTGAATTCTTGATGTACCCCAATATTAAAGAAGAACTTGTTCATATTTATATTGTTTTTGGCTTAAATTCCTTCTCTGTGTATTAGTTGAATTAGAAAATATGATATTGATTTTGCATCTTCTATGTATTGCAGTAAAGTAGAATATGATAACAATTGGGGTGGTTTTGATATATTTTATAAGTTGTGGGCAGTAAATCATGTTTCATGATTTTGGAAAAAAGGATATCCACATATATTGCAAGAATTTGTAGACAATAAATTGCGTTGAGAAAATAAAATCAAGACTGAAAAATATTGCAACAATCGTAGTATTTGATTTCAAGTAATTTGAGTGTACAATCTCTATGAATCCTCTGATTCTACTTTTCTAGTATAAATTCAAGGGCCTTTGAGCTTGATCTTGAATCTATATTTGTTTCCACGAACGATGATTTTGAATTCAACTAGCACGAACTTTGATTTGAACTCGTACTCCTTGAACTTGATTTGTTCTTCGTTCTTGAACTTGAACTTGATTTCTTGAACTTAAACTTGATTGCTTGAAGCTTGAAGCTTGTAAAGAAATTTACTGCGTTTGATCCACGAGCTCTCTCTTGCTTCTTGTTATAACTTCTGGTCCCTTTTCTGAGTTATGAAGTCCCTTATTTATAGTTGTGGAAGGTGGAGTTGTGATAAGAACAAACTCTTTCCGACCAATCAAATTAAAGTGTGACATGGCCGTATTTGATTGGCCAGAACATGTCACTTGCACACGTGGCGCGATTTCATTGGTCTTTTAATGTAACTTGGCATGCTTTGTCATTTTGACACATGGCATGATTCTATTGGCTCTTCCGCGTGACTTGGCGTGCCACGTCATTTGACATGTGGGCATCCATTTGGGCCTCTAGGAAGATGGCATCTTGGGCTTAGTAAAGTGAGCTCATCACTTTAGCCCAACTAATTAGGTTAGCCCAATGAATTAAGACTTATTTATTTAATCCATATAGACTTATATAATTAATTCAATTATATTAGCCCATAATATTTATTTTGACTAGTATATTTAAAATATAATCCAATTATTTATTGATTTAAATCCAATAAAATTTTACATGCCTATAATATTATAACCAAACACAAACTTCATCTTCAATTGAAATTCCAAAAAAAAAATTGGAATGCATGGCCAAACGCCTACTTAGTGAAATCGGTTATCAAGGACCTTTGACTCGAAAACTTTTTAAAAATATAATTTGTTTAGTTAAGAAGGAACATGTTTTTATTTCTCCTCGAGCTTTTGACATATTTTTCCTCCCCAGTATAATTCTTAAATTGTTTTATCATATTCTTTTTTTTGTTTTCTCATGCTATACCTTTGAACTATAAATAGCTATTCATGTTTTTTTTTCCCTACTGTTGTTATATTATTTGTATTACAAACTTATTGGTTGTAAGCCAAAGTATAAAGTAAGATACTGTAACATTTAGCTTGTAATTTTATGTTTAGCTAACTAGGAAAAATAATCTTTACCACTTCTTTGTCACTTCAATTCTAGTAATGTATCTAATTTAACCTCAAATTTAATAATTTTTTTCGTTTCTTAAAAGTCAATTTAACTAAAAGCTCGTTTGGACATAAGAATTTTTTTCCTTTTTTTCGAAGTCAATGTTTGTTCATAAAAATTTTAATTTTCACTTGGAGATGCATTTTGAAAATTTGAAAAACTCCTAAAAACTATTTTTCAAAATTTTCACTCAAATCACTCGCAAAACTTCAAAAACAATCCAAAATTGTATTCATGTTCAAACACAACTCTAAATTTCAAATACAATTTTCACTTAAAAAAAAATTTCACCATATTTTAAAATTTTACAATTCTTATTTCCAAACGCCCACTAAGTGTCTATCCAAAAAAATATTAGTACAACAACAATACAATTATGCCTCAATCTCAAAATTTGTTGGAGGTGATTACTCCCTCCGGTCCACAATAAGTGACCAATTTGTTTTGGGCACACTCACTAAGAAAATACTAAACTAATAGTTAGTGTGACTAAACTACCATTCATTAAATGTTGCACCATAGTTATAGTAGCACTTACTTCTCTTCTTAAATATGAGGAGTAAATGACTTTTTAGGGATGCGTAGATAAGAGTAATTTAGGAAAAATAAATTGAATTTTTTTTAATTATATAAATTGACACGTATTTTCAAGTAAAATAAAAAAGTAAATTAATTACTTGTTATGGATCGAAAGAAGTAATTATGTATAATTTTTATTATAGATCGTGCTCTTTTCTCCTTGTTTTTATCTCTCTATTTCCTTACTTCACTTGTGCTGCAACCTTTTAAATACAGACAACTTGAAAATAGTCTTGTCAAATATGCACTTACATTACTATTCTAAAGCATTATGACTTGGTTTCTCAGTTCAAATTATATTAAAAAAAGAGTGATATTGGAGTACTAGCATTCCGCCACAAAGTAGTCATTAGATCAAAGAAAATGAAATAGATAAAGAGTATTTTTCATTGAATTCTAACGGAAGAAAAACAGAAAAGATAAAAGGGGAGGAAAGAATCCTACCACCCATTCAAGCTTTTAAGTTTTATGCATTACCTTTCTCCTTTAACATCACGAATCCTCAGCTTTCCATCACTCTGCAGATCCGCCATTTCTACAGCTTCTATTAACCTCACAACCTCCATGGAAGTAGAAGTGAAGCTCCGTTTACCAAACGCCGTTTCTCACCAACGGATCTCCTCAATTCTCTCACCCTACCACCTCAAAACCCACGCCCAAGAGAACATCTTCTTCGACGGAGCCAATTCCCAACTCTCCTCCAAACTCGCCGTCCTCCGCCTCCGCTTCTACGATCTCGATGCCCAATGCATTGTTTCCCTAAAGGCTAAACCCGTCATTTCGAACGGGATAAGTCGTATTGAGGAAGATGAAGAACCGATTGACCCTTCCATTGGCCGCGCTTGTGTTTCAGACCCCTGGCGGCTTTTATTGATTGATTCTTCGCGGGTGATTCAAAGGGTGAGAAATGAGTATGGAATTGGGGAAAAACAGGGTTTGGTTTGTTTGGGTGGGTTTAGGAATGTGAGAGCGGTGTATGAGTGGAACGGGTTGAAATTGGAGCTTGATGAAACGCATTATGAATTTGGAATGAACTATGAGATTGAATGTGAGAGTTCCGACCCTGAAAGAGCCAAGGATTTGCTAGAGGAGCTTTTGAAGAGCCATGGTATTGAGTATTCCTACTCTACTGTTTCTAAATTTGCCATTTTTCGCTCTGGAAAATTGCCATACTAGTACAATGTTATGTTAGCTTCTTTAGAAACACGATATTGCCATTGGTGTGCTTCAATTTGTTGGAAACAAAATTTAGACTTGTCAAAAGCTAATGGGTTCAAAGTTCAGTTCTGGAAAGAGTATTCAATCCGAACGTTGATGAATCATTGTTATTAGGAATTAGGACTCTCGTAGTGAGATTATATTTAGATGGATTTAAGAGATACTATTGTGCTAAAGCTGATAATATGCTATAATCTGGTAGCCTTGACAGATATAGTTATCCGGTAGCTGAAAATTCTTAAGCTTCAGTACTTTCTCCTTTTCATTTACTAGTTAGCTACTATCCATTTTTAATGTAGATTCTGTAGTAATTAAGAATTCTGCAGCTCCTAACGCATACTAGGTGATGATACAAATTTTGTTGTACTGATTATATATGTGATCTTCACCGGTGAAACTAATATTTCTAGTGCGATTCAAATGGTATAACCAGCCACAGGTGGACACTGAGTTTCCTATCCTATTAGGTCAGAAATGTGGAACGAAGATGAATATATTCAAAAACAAGGTGAATAGAAAGGGTTATAGGCATTCAAAACCAGTCTTAAACAAAAGGAACTCTTTATGCAGCAACTTGGACCTTTTGTTGTAACTTGTAAGTTGTAACCCATTGTATGTCATTCTTATCGACAGAGCATTGTTCTTTTTCTGGGGTGGAAATTAGGTCCATTTCCAAGAGCTAGAATTTTGCAATTGAATAGTATCAAAACATATAAGAACCATTGACACAGACTTCATGGTAAAGATTTCACTAGAATCTTTTTCCCTGCCAAATAAATCTAGGAATCATATAAAATGTAGTATGATCTCACTTTTTCTTCTTATATGGTGGTTGATTCTCTTCTTCCTCGTCATCCTCATCATCATCCTCTTCATCGTCCTCATCGTCATTTTCATCATCTTCGTCATCCGAATCATCATCATGCCCTCCATTCCCATTTGCCCCAGCATCATCTCCATCTGAAGCCTCTTCATCATCATCACTTCCTTCATCAGAATACTCATCATCATCGTCATCATCATCTGTGTTCTCATCATCTTCGTCTTCTTCTTCGTCATCATCATCATCATCCTCACCTGAATCCTTGGTTTCATTATCTGGTGCCGTAGGTCTTTTAAGCTCACCAAAAGGAAACCTATAATGTGATTGAGCATCAAATGAACACTTCTTAAACTCTCAAACCGACAGACAAAAAGGAACTTAAATTGAGCAGGAAAGATCGGAATTTTTCAGTACCTCCTCTCCACTCCAATAAGGTCCGAGTACAAACATAGAAACTCACTCTGGAAAATGGCATCTGATTTAGCACTTATTTATCTATGAAAGGAAGCAAAATAGTAATAACAAGAAACACCAAGACAAGATCATGCACTATATATTGACAAGGGTGGAGCTAGAGTATCAAGTACGTATTCGTAGTTTTGCTTAGACCCTATATTTGTGTTAAGAAATCTATTAATATTTATAAATATTTAATTGTGAATCCAATGACTAAGACAGGCTATGGATTCGGTGGCACCATAAACCTTAAATTCTAGATGTGGTTGGTGTTACAAACTAGTCATGGAGCAGCAACTACCAAAACCAAAAAGCAAGTTGACTCCAAACATTTATATCCCCAGAGATATCCAAAGCAGAACATCATTAGACAACAACATATAGTACTATTTTTCTACAGAAAGTGTTGCAACATAGTATTTGAAACAAAAGCAGGCAGTCTAATGTGGATAGAAAACAGCTCCACCGACACAATCCAAGAAAAGAAGTTTAAGTTTCCATCACTGAAACTTGTATTAAGAGAAATGGTCTATGACCAAAGGGTTAACAATGTACCATGAAGAGAAGAGAAAGAAGAGATTTTTGAGCAGCTAAAGCAGTCTCAAGCACCACAGAGCAAATCATTCTCTGCAAAGCCACATTGGTGGTGGTGGGAAGTCTCTCCACCTTCATTGAATAGTTGAAGAGAGGAGGAGAAAGATTCAGTTTTTGGAAAGTAGTAGTGGCTGTCAGTATACAAGGGGTTCCTCAATTGGGTCAGTGGTGGTTGAGGAGGTAGGGTTTTAGGCATTTAAGGCGTATTTTTGGTTTTGTGTCCAAAACTAAACAGCACAACACGTGACCAAATCTGTCCAAGCCCCAATGGATCCCAAAAAATAAATATATTCCTTTTTTTGTATTTTTATAATTGTACTTATGCTGGTAATTACATGGTAAGTTAACATAACTAATGAGTAAGTATATTGAGAGCTCAAAAGCCGTTTTCATTCCTCTTGTTCTTGTTTAACTTTGTTCTCATGCTAGCCATTTGGTATATTGGAAATAACAATTTTTTAACATCTTTTCGCCACACAAAAAAAAAATCGAACCCAAGGTTGCTTTTTTCACATGGGTAACAGTAACTAGATTCCAGTTTTTGCCGGTCCGTGAGCTATTTTCTCAAATTCCAAGCTTAAATAATAAGGATGAGGGGCATGCAGATGTTGTAAACTTTAGGAACAAACCATTGCAATCATTACGTTGTGCACTCTGAAAAACATAGTTGTTTGTTGGGATCTTTCGAGAAATCACATGATAAGAGTAATAGTAAGCTCTGATTAACTTCGAAAGGGATATTAATGTGTGTCAAGAACCTAAGAAAAACCTTCAAGTTCCATTTGACAAATTAGTTGAGGTCATCAGCTAACATTGAGGGTTTACCGGAAACAATTTTTGCATTTTCAAAGATTAAGGTAAGGTTTGCGTACGCACTATCTTCTCCAGACTCCCACTTATAAAAATATTATAAAGTTTACCATGTAATTCCGAAGTCACAATATTTTTTTTTCCAGCTTCTTTATAGGTATTTGACCTGAAGTCAAAATATTGTTTAGCTAGAAAATGAACTTCAATTGCGCATTGCTTCTCATTCGTCAATGGTTTCTGAAGAAAAGGAAAAAGATTAAATCGCTGAAATTAAAACGTTAAGTTTTCTAGAATTATTAACTGTTTCTCTTGTTTTAATTTGGTGAAGCCTTTCAGGATTTATTTAGTGAATATTGAATCTGAGAGTTGTTTCTTCTCAATTTATTGATTTCCTTGTGCTATTTGAAATTGTAAAATACACACGTTTTCTGTAGTTGTATTCCTCCCAACTATTCCTTCCCCGGAAAGTAGAAAGCTTTTTATCCCATGCATGTATTTAGGGATGCTTTTTGGTGTCCCAAAATTCTGTGCTATATATACACTATAGATGAATATGCTCTAAGATGCAAGATGCGGTAGCTTTCAGATATTGTGTGGATGATTTTATAGCTACTTTGAGTTTCTGATCGATGATGTGCCGTCCAAAATTCAGGTGCAAAATTAAAATAGGTCTGTTGTATAGTTCTAGACTAGCAAATAGTTCTTGATATACTAGCGCTACTAGAAATCTGGTAAAAAGCGATCACAATAACCTATTAACATTGGTCGTTATTGACAAATTACCGACCAAAACACGTCCAAACACGCTTGGTCATTATTTTGATGGTCCTTTTACCTTAGCGACCAACGTTAGTTACCGACCAACGTTGATCGCTAAGGTAAAAGGACCAACGGTACAATCTAAAGAACATACCAGCCAACTTTGGTCGGTAATATATTTTAATAGTTTAATTTTACCGACCAAAGTTGGTCGGTGTATTAAAATTACGTTACTTTATTAATTATTAAAATTTAAAAATTACCGACCAAAGTTGGTCGATAATATTAAAATCTGGGTTCATTAACCGACCAACTTTGGTCGCTAATATTTAATGTTTTATTTTTTTTTAGACTTAAGCGACCAACCTTGGTCGCTAATTTGCAGAAAATAATATTTTTTTACTTAGATACTGACCAACTTTGGTCGGTTTTCTGGGTTTTAATTTTGGCATAAAATGCCTGTTTTGGCAGCTACACCTCCTGCCAGGATACCAAATCCCTAAATAACAATATAATTCAATAAATACAACACAATTCAATACCAAAACCCTAAAACAACAACAACAACACAATTCAATAAACACATTAAATCTAACAAATTAAAGTTCAATAGAACTAACAAAATAAACTAACAAAACCAAGTTAAAGCTTATTACAACTAGTTCAAAACCGGTTCTATTTGTCTAGTTCAAAGTATATAAAAGTCAAGGAGTGTTTTGTACAACATCATCATCACCGTCTGATGAACTTTCATTTACAAGACGGTCTAGAGAAGGGTCTTGTCGAGGATGTGAAGAATGATCACGGGGAGGACGGGAGGACGATCACGGGGAGGACGGAAGGAACGCTCACGTTCAAGTCGAGCCTCTGGCGATGACTCACGAGACCGGGGAATCGAAAAAGCTCCAGTAGATAGGAGAGTTTTGATCTGAGCTGGCATGCCAAGGTACTGAGCATCTCTAACCTTTTCTCTTTCCTTGGCCGCTTCTAGCTCGGATGTGAGCCTTGTCACAGTCTCCCGCATAGCGGAGATGCTCTCCATATCAAGTTTCTTGCCTTGCGAGGAAGTCCCTATTCTTTGCATTCCACACTTATAGCGATGGAATTTCTTAGTAGGAAGCCCGTATACCTTCCCACATATGTCATATGTTTCAACACCATCATACCACAATTGTTTTAGCTCATCAATCAAAGGTTGAAAATACACATCAATCAAACTTTTCGGATTACGTGGACCAGGGATAATACAATTTAAGAACATATATGGACTAGTCATGCACAACTCGGGTGGTAGATTATAAGGTGTAAGAAAGACAGGTCAACGTGAATATGGTGTCGCAGATACAGAAAAAGGCGTGAAGCCATCTGCAAACAGACCTAACAGAATGTTCCTTGGTTCACTAGCAAAATCTGGATATGTCCTATCAAAGTGCTTCCAAGCTTCTCCATCTGAAGGATGGCACATAACACCAGGTGGTCTTCTATTTTCAAAGTGCCATCTCATATCAGGAGCAGAACTCATCGACGCATATAACCTCTTTAACCTAGGTATAAGAGGTAAATAATGCATCGCCTTGATAGCGACCATATTCCCGCTGGAAAGCCTCTTGAAACGAGGCTTGTCGCAAAATTTACAACTGTTTAAAGTTGCATCATCTTTATAATATAACATGCAACCATCTTCACAACAATCGATTCTCATTGACGAAAGCCCTAACTTATAAACCAATCTCTTTGCCTTATAGAAATCACCAGGTAAGTTGATATTAGGGTCAACTAGTTCACTCATAAGGTCAATGAAAGAGTCCATNCTTCACGTAGTGGACAACTAGCTTCCTCTAACTGTTCATAAAAATGCTTTGTGTCATCATTGGGAGTTTGTTCAACATTTTCATTAGGATCATCCCTGAAGTGCATCCTAAAAGCATCTGCAACCATATCATGAATTCTAGAATCACGATTTGTATTCTCCACTGACCTACTACTTTCACCAACAACCATGTTATGAAATATCCCACGGCTATCATCGATCTCTCCGTGATTAGTCCACACAAAGTAATTCGCTATAAACCCCTTTCTATAAAGATGAAGTTTAACTTCCTCCGATTTTCCAAGCTTCATACAGTCGCACCTTACACAAGGGCACCTAATTACTCCTTCACTTTGGTATGGTGGAAGTGACATTGCATGCCTAATAAAGTCATCAACCCCTTCTACAAAATCCTCCCGCAATCCCCGGCGATTAGGATAATTCCTATTGTACATCCAAGTANGTCCTAATCTTTTTTTAGTTAATTCATATCCTAAAAGTTCCAATTCATATCCTAAAAGTCCAATTCATATCCTAAAATTTCAATTCATATCCTAAAAGTTTAATTCATATCCTAAAAGTTAAAGTTCAATTCATAAACTAAAAGTTCAATTCATAAACTAAAAATTCAATTCATATCCAAAAGGTCCAATTCATAAATTAAAAGTTCAATTCATATCCTAAAAGTCCAATCATATCCTAAAGTTTCAATTCATATCCTAAAATTTCAATTTATAAACTAAAAGTTCAATTCATAAACTAAAAGTCCAATTCATAAATTAAAAATTCAATTCATATCCTAAAAGTTCAATTCATATCCTAAAAGTTCAAATCATATCATAAACCCTAGATTCTAACTAAACTATTCAAGACAATACAAAGTATAATTCAAATCTAACTAAACTATTCAACACTAATTAAAATAGGTCTGTTGTATAGTTCTAGACTAGAAAATAGTTCCTGATATACTAGGTTGATGCGTTATTACACTATGCGGTATAGAGGATTTGAGAAGCTAGCTTCAGTTGAGTAATACACTATTACCACCTTTTCCTACTTTATAACGATAACTTAGTAAACAACTACTAATTTCTTCCTAGTCTGCTTCTTCTTTCTGTTAGTATAACATATATTGGTGCTTCATACTGTTAGTATTACATAATTTAATACTTAACATTTTAATTTCAGGAATCCCATCAAGATCGTTTGGAGGAATGGCATTAAAGTCAACTCGATTCCGAGGATGGTAGCTCAACACAAGCGTCACTCAATGATGTAGTTTCAATATGGACGCGGATGGTTGGTGGCGCAAAGAAAGGTAGAACCTACGGTCTTGGATCAAAACATTCTGTAGGTCTTCTATGACATTGTTGTCTGGTGATGCGAGTTATTCGCAGAATCACGAAGATGTGGAAGCATTACGAAAAGAAGTTGAAGAGTTGAAGGAGGAACGTAAAGAAGATCGCGCAAATTTTAACAAATTGCAGAGTCTAGTGGCAAAATTTATAAGTGGACGTCCATTTGATTGTAATACTTAAGACTAGATTGAATGGTGCTCGAATGTTTAACTCTTTTTGGATGTTTTAGTTACCAATATTTATGTTTTCTATAGTTGTTTGTATTTTATGAATTTGATTGGTTGGAATGGAGAATTGATTGGTTGGGATGGTGGATTGATTGGTTGGCATGGTGGATTAATTGTTTAATTGATATATATTTGAACCAGGTGGTGTTGCTTTAAAATAGCTGAAATCTGCCAAAAAATTTCCAGTTTTTCGATTGATTTCAACCACTGTAGTCGCAAAGTGCTTCAAAAATTTTCAGGGACATTTGCGACTGTTGTAGTGGGAAAATTAAATAGAAAAATAATATTCTCTCTGTTCTAGTTTATGTGAACATATTTTGGTCCGTTCCAAAAAGAATGACACATTTCTAATTTTGGAAACAATTTAGCTTAAACTTACAATTCTACTCTTAATGAGAAGCTTTTATAACCACACAAATACTCTGGGCTCCTTTTTGACTTGTTTAGGACCACAAATTCTAAAGAGAAAATCTCACTTTATACCCATTAATTCCAAACTATTTATCCTTTAATGCCCATGCCCAAACTATTTACTACTCTTACCCATACGGTCCAAACTATTTATCCGGTTATTCATTTATTCTATTAAAATAGCTCTTGTTTCAACACTAAGAATTTGGACGAGGGCACAACTTCAGGTTACCCCTAGTGGGCAGTTGATGACTCTATAGGAGCAGAGAAATTTGAGTGAAACCCAAGATTAAAGAATGATTGGTCTTAATTTTAGTAACTCCAGATCCTTAAATTATTTTCTTGTTTGCTGACTTACTTGTAATTTGTTCTTACAAAATTGTTCTTTCATTTCCCTTATAATATCTTGAAATGGATGTAATTTCAAATCTGGAAAAAAAATTGAAACTCCATATGAATGAGTTCAAAATGCCAGATCTGATTTTTATATTGTTTTACTATTGAAATTCGTTAGTTGTTGTTCTTTGATGTGTAGATTGTACCTTTGATGTTGGTTTTTGGAGATTTATTGTATAAAAAATTAAATCCACCATTGAAGGACCTTGAAGCTTGAAACTCATAACTTGGTCTATTTGAGTTTTTAATTGTTTTGATACGATCCTAAATGGGTTTGTTTGGAAAGTTGATTGAAGGTTGTAGCTAATGTTTTAGTCAATTTGGTAGAGATTTTGTAGTAGATTTTAGAAATTTGGGTTGAAATATAGTTGAACCAGGGAAGAAGACGAATTTGTATTGTATACCCAAAATAGTATACAAATATATCATTTAGGTATACAATTCATTCCAACCATATACCCTATTAGTATAGTTATATACTATATTGGTATCATATGCTAGTTGAATCATTTTTTGGTTGTATGAGCTGCATTTAATTTTTACAATATTTGATTTTCATTTAATAATAGTAATATAGTACAATATCTTGAATACTTTATTATATTAATATGTGGTACGCTATTTTTTAATTTTTCTCTTTATGCATGTGTATTATGTAATAGTAGTATAGCCATATAGTTACCGGGAATTAACCAGCAAAGTTGTATACCATGTTGGTATAGTTATATGCTATATTGGTATCATATGGTAGTTTGAACATTGTTTTGGTTGTTTTAGCTGCATTTTAAGTGAATTCTATTATGAAATTATTTATATGAACATGATTATAGTGCTGGAATTCTTGTGTGTCGATGGACATAAATTATGTGTATTATGTAATAGTTTTTATAGTTATAGGCAATTGTTGGAACGACTCCATATAACTATATACCCTCTTTAGTATACAGAATGAGCAAGTTGTTTTGCGAATATTTAGCTTGCAATACGAGCATGTAATTTTCTCATACTTTTATTGTGTCCTTTAATGTTTTGGTACAGTAGTGTAGTCGCAAATAGTTGTAGCAATATTTTAAAGAAATCATATTCTCTGTTGGTATACATATATACCATATTGGTATCACATGGTACTAGAAGTCTTTTTTGCTACTTATACTTTTATTGCATTTTTCAATATTTTATTATCATTTTTATTCTAACTAGTATATATGGAGATTTGGTTGCGTAGATTATATTTTCTTGCTCTATAACTGGTTGTATTACTGCTAATGGTAGAGTGTGTACTGATATTTGTAGGGAAGGAGATCAATTTTGCATGTCAATCACGTGTTGATTCTTAGAATTTGATTATGTAATTTATGATGCTCAACAGTAGTCAGTGTGATATTCAGTGAATTAGATCAACTGCCAACTGATATTATTTCATTTTAATAATTGAATTTAAAAAATGAGAAAGAAAAAAACAAAAGGGATATTATACTAGTTATATTAAAAAAAGTGAACAAAAGTTGCTGAAGGTATGGTCGTGAATGAAGCATTTCAAGTGGCTGCAATGATTGAAAAGTTGCCTCCTTCGTGGAGAGATTTCAAGAACTATCTCAAGCACAAGCACAAAGAAATGAATTTGGAAGATCTTGTGATTCGTCTCAAGATTGAGGAAGACAACAAAACTGCGGAGAAGAAGTCTCGTGGAAATTCAACGATCATGGGAGCTAATATCGTTGAAGAAACTGCTCCAAAAAGTAAGAAGAGGAAGAGATCTTCTGGACAGACTAAGGAGCAGAACAAAAAGAAATTCAAGGGCAACTGCCACAATTGTGGAAGAGTTGGTCACAAAGCCCCTGATTGTCGCTTCCCGAGAAAGGATAAGAAGAAGGGACAGGCCAACATAGTGGAGAAGAATGATGACATTGATGATCTTTGTGCAATGCTTTCGGAATGCAACTTAGTTGGAAATCCGAAGGAATGGTGGATTGACTCCGGAGCTACTCGACATGTTTGTGTTGTCAAATAAGCATTTGCGACTTACTCTACTGTTGGTCCCGAATAAGAGATTTCCATGGGAAATAACTCAACAGCCAAGATTGAAGGTTATGGGAAGATTTTCGTAAAGATGACTTCCGGCAAGGTGTTAACGCTCAACAACGTTCTTTATGTTCCTACTATTAGGAAGAATTTAGTTTCTACTTCTTTACTAGTGAAGAATGGATTCAAATGTGTATTTGTTTCTGATAAAGTTGTTGTAAGCAAGAATGAAATGTACGTTGGAAAAGGCTACCTCACGGAGGGCCTTTTCAAACTCAATGTAATGGTTGTTGATACTATGAATAAAATTTCAGCTTCTTCTTATTTGTTGGAGTCAAATGATTTATGGCATATTCGTTTAGGACATGTCAATTATAAAACCTTGCGGAAGTTAATTAATTTAGAAGTATTGCCTAAATTCGAGTGTAATAAATCGAAATGTCAAATATGTGTTGAATCTAAGTTTGTAAAACATCCTTATAAGTCTGTTGAAAGGAATTCAAATCCTTTAGACTTAATTCATACTGACATTTGCGACATGAAGTCAACACCATCTCAAGGGGGAAAAAGGTATATTATTACTTTTATTGACGATTGCACTCGATATTGTTATGTCTATTTTCTTAATAGTAAGGATGAAGCAATTGAAGCATTTAAGCAATACAAGAATGAAGTAGAGAATCAATTGAATAAAAAGATCAAAATGATTAGAAGTGATAGAGGTGGAGAATATGAATCTCCGTTTGCAGAAATATGTTCGGAATATGGAATTATCCATCAAACTACTGCACCTTACACACCTCAATCCAATGGAATTGTGGAAAGGAAAAATCGGACATTAAAGGAAATGATGAATTCTTTATTAATATGTTCCGGATTACCGCAGAGTTTGTGGGGGGAAGCTATCCTTACAGCTAACTGAATACTCAACAGAGTACCCCACAGCAAAACGAAATCTATTCCATATGAAAAATGGAAAGGTAGAAAACCCAACTTGAAATATTTCAAAGTGTGGGGGTGTCTAGCAAAGGTACAAGTTCCTTTACCTAAAAAGGTTAAAATCGGACCAAAAATAGTAGATTGCGTTTTCATTGGATATGCTACAAACAGTAAAGCATGTCGATTTTTGGTCCATAAATTCGATAATACCGAGATTCATGTTAACACGGTAATGGAATCAGATAATGCTGAATTCTTTGAAAGCATTTATCTGTATAAAACTGAATGCAAGTCGTTAAGTGAAAGTCCTGAACGACCTCGGGAAGAACCAAAGGAAAATACTCCAAGCGGAGAAGATCCAAGGCGTAGCAAACGTCAAAGAACATCTACTTCCTTTGGACCAGATTTTGTGACATTCTTGCTTGAAAATGATCCTCAAACTTTTAAAGCAGTTATGTCGTCTTCTGATTTAGCATTTTGGAAAGAGGCAGTAAATAGTGAGATTCAATCAATTTTGGATAACTATACATGGGAAATGGTTGATCTTCCACCTGGAAATAAGCCTTTAGGTTCGAAATAGATCTTCAAACGGAAAATGAAAGCTGATGGCACTATTGACAAATATAAGGCAAGACTTGTTATCAAAGGTTATAGACAAAAGGAATGCCTTGATTACTTTGACACTTACTCGCCAGTAATGAGGATAACATCTATTAGGATGTTAGTGGCATTAGCGGCCGTGTATGGTCTTGAAATCCATCAAATGGATGTTAAAACAGCTTTCTTAAATGGAGAATTGGAGGAAGAGATTTACATTAAACAACCTGAGGGTTTTGTGGTTCCTGGTAAATAAAAGAAAGTGTGCAAACTTGTTAAGTCGCTTTATGGACTTAAACAAGCACCCAAACAATGGCATGCCAAATTTGACCAAACAATATTGACAAGTGGGTTTAAAATCAGTGAGTGCGACAAATGTGTATACATTAAAAACACTTCAGGTCATGAAGTCATTTTTTGTTTATATGTTGATGACATGTTGATAATGAGCAAAAGTATGGCAGATATAAATGCTACAAAACGCATGTTGGCTAGCAAATTCGACATGAAAGACTTAGGAGTTGCNGTCGAGGGATATAGTGATGCAAATTGGATGACCAGATCATCTGAAGTTAAATCCACGAGTGGATATGTTTTCACAATTAGGGGTGGAGAGTGTCTTGGAAATCATCCAAACAAACGTGCATCACCCGTTCTACAATGGAATCTGAATTCATAGCTTTAGATAAGGCCGGTGAAGAAGCTGTATGGCTCCGTAATTTCTTGGACCAAACCTTTGGCACCTATTTGTATACATTGTGATAGTCAAGCGGCAATAGGCAGGTCAAGGAGCGTTATATATAACAAAAAATCTCGTCATATACGACGGAAACATAATACCGTTAGACAACTACTCTCTAGTGGTGTTATCACAATTGACTACGTAAAGTCAAGAGATAACGTGTCGGATACACTTACAAAAAGTCTATCTAGAGAAGCAGTTGAAAGATCATCAAAGGGAATGGGGTTAAGGCCTAGGACAAGTCATCATGGTGGTAACTCTACCTAGCATACTGGAGATCCCAAGAGCTAGGTTCAAAGAGATCAAACAAAGTTATGAATGACGGTTCAACATTGTCAAATAACTCAACACATTCTCGCTGATGAAGACAATCTTCAGAAATAAAGGTAAAGCATTAAGGCTTTTTGATGAGTCAATAAAGCTTAAAGCTTTTTAATGATTTGCTAAGTCTGGCTGGAAATGACCAGATAGAGTGTCTGTAGGATTACACGTTTAGGAATCACCTATGTGAGTGTGAAGTGTAAGTCGCTTCAAGGGGAATGAAAGTAAAGGCTCATTCTCTAAGCACTCATGAAACTAGATGGTGTTCATGGCTGAAACGAACACAACCATGAGAACCATAGATGGTTAAGGATTGATTATGTGACTTATGTTGTCTAGGCATACAACAAAGCTCGATGGTTCAAAGATATCAAATCTACTGATTGACCGAGTATATCCGATATAAGTTCACTACGGAAAGTTCAAAGGGAAACCTGCTAATCCAAATGCAATTAATTCTTGCATGTAAAACACACACACGTCCGTGCATTCCTTTATTTTATAGTCATTCCCCATTCATGTGGGGGATTTTTGGTCTTTAAGCTTAGTGTAGCTTAATTTTAAACTTAGTCTAGCTTAATTTTAAGCTTGGTGTAGCTTAAAGAGAGTGAATGGAAAATGGTGGGAAAAGAAATGGAGGGAAGTAAAATTTTGCATTAGTGCACTTTGTCCCTCATTGGAAGAAGGAAAGAAAATCTATGCGTATGTATAGAGAAGCTCTTCTTCAAGCTCTTAAAGAGTTGAGAAGAAGGCAAGCCTCGCGCCGTCGTCGTCGTCGCTCGCTCGGCCCGACTTCGGCTTCGGCTTCGGCTTCGGATTCGAATTTTGTCAAAGATTGATTGATTAATATTTTTGGACAAAATTCTTTTCAAATTATTTAATTAATTAATTAATGGAAAAAATTTAAATCCGGAATGACCCGTGACCCGGTCCAGTCCGACCCGTTTTCTTTCCCGGATTATATTAAATTTGTTTTTAAATTTCCCGCAATATTCATACCTGTTCAAAACAGCTATGGTTGTACTGAAAGGATTCACACATATTGCAACAGCTATGGCTGTTCTGAAAGGTTGCAAAACCTTTTCAGAAACAGTTCGAAATTAGCTATAAATATACCTTGAATCCCAGAATTTTTACTTACTAAATCTTCTTCTTCTTCTTCTTCTTCACAAAAAATTTCAGTGTATTTTACAGCCTTCGAGTGGTTCGTTGTTCACCGGCGTTTTTGGTACCAACACTCTAGTGAGTTAAATCGTTCTATCCTGGGAGGATATATTCCAAAACCTCGGGTACTTGAGGAGAATAATTTTCTTAAGGACACATTGTGTATTCAGTGGGCTCGGTTTATTCTTATATTATTTTTCCATAGAAAAGCTAAGGACGCATGGACTAGCGCGCCCGCGCTCAGCACGCGCTAGTGGTTGCGCTAGTCAGGTTTCTCACTGTCCCTGGTAAATTTCATAGCGCGCCCACGCTAATCCCATGCTAGAGCCCGCGCTAGTTAGGTTTCGCACTGTTTCTGTATTTACTAAAAATTTATTATTTTATTTTACAGCAATACAGATTACTAACATATATGACACTATTTTTTTATTAGTCGGCTCCAAAAAGAATAACAAACTTTAATAATTCCTTAATGAAAAGTTCTTATGTCCATATAAATGCTTTGATATTGTTTAAAACCATAGGTTTAAAATTTTTGTTGTTGCACAGATATTATGACTGTCACGACCCAAATTCCCAATCTTAGAGATCGTAATAGCGTCTAACACTACACTTGCTAGGCAAGCCAATGTTAGAACTAGTTTAATTAATTTCTATTAAAGTATATTTAATCATAGCAGAACAATTTAAAAAAAAAATAAACTAAGTCTATTTAATTTCCAATAAATAAAGTCACAAATAAAATAATGAACGAGTAATTAAGCCGAGCCACGAACTAAATAAATAACTATAAGACTACCCCAGGGTCTGGTGTCACAATTCACGAACCACTAAGAATACTACAAATAATGGGCTCAAAGAATTAATGTATAATTGTTTGAATCAATTAAAACAGTAATCCAAATAGTATGGAGAAGACTCCAGGAATCTGCGGACGCCAGCAGATCTACCTCGTGTCTCGGAATGAATGATGACAGTTACTAAATCGGCTGGTACCTAGATCTTCACAAAAGAGTGCAGAGTGTAGTATCAGTACAACCGACCCCACGTACTGAGTAAGTGTCGAGCCTAACCTCAGCGAAGTAGTGACGAGGCTAGGACAAGACACCACATAAAACCTGGATATTTATATAATCTTGCTAGCAGGAATAACAGCAATTAAGGAATTTAAAAGAAATAGCAATTAATGGGAATGGAGCATGCCATGGGTAATTTCTAACATAACAAACGAGGAAAACAATAAGGCAAACACAGATAGTGATCAACAATAATTTCAGCAATTAAAATAGAAAGGAAACTTTCACGACATCACCCTTCGTACTTTTACTCTCAACCTCACCATATGCATCAATATAAATGTAAATGTGCACGGCATCACCCTTCATACTTTACTCTCTTCCTCACTATATGCATCAATATAAATGTAAATGTAAATGTGCACGGCATCACCCTTCGTGCTTTATCACTCTTCCTCACCATATGTATAAATGTAAATGTAAATGTGCACGGCATCACCCTTCGTGCTTTATCACTCTTCCTCACCTAATGCATAAATGTAAATGTGCACGGCATCACCCTTCGTGTTTTATCACTCTTTCCTCACCGTATGCATAAGTATGAATGTGAACGACATCACCCTTCGTGCTTTATCACTCTTTCCTCACCCAAATAGTAGAAACAATAATATTCTGGCAAGGGAATCAACAAAAGAAACAATTATATCCCGGCAAGGGAATCAACTATAACCAATCTAGTTCCAACAGTTAACTTCACAATAAATCTCAACTTAAGCCAATGCTCAACAATGGTGAATTACCAAGGAATAATCATAAGTTTTGTTCAACACGGATAGTCATCAGTTTAAACATGGACAGTACATAATAAGAGTCACAACACTCATAGTATAAGACTCACGGGCATGCTTGACACCAACGTATAGATACTCGTCATCACACCTATACGTCGTACTCAACACTAACATGTAACAAATAAGACAACAACACCTATTCCCTCAAGCTAAGGTTAGGGCAAACACTTACCTTAATTCCGCAGGTCACTCACTTCTCAATTATAGCTTTTCCTTTCGAATTCACCTCCAATACACTCGAATATTAATGCTAAAAGAGGTAATTTTACTGAAAATTATGATTTTTCCTAAGTTTTCTCAAAAAAAGTTAAAACCCGACCCCGTGCCCGCTTGGTCCAAACTCGGGGTTAGGACCAAATTACGTTTACCCATTCACCCCCGAGCCCGAATATGAAATTAGTTTCGAAATCCGACCTCAATTCGAGGTCAAAATTCAATTTTTACAAAATTCCTTAATTCTACCCAAACCCTCAATTTTTACCATGAAAATTCTTGATTTTTGATTGAAAATTGATGAAAAACATTGGGTAACTGAAAGAGTAGAGTTTTGAATTATTTGCCAACACTTTGGGGATGAACTTGGGTGAAGAAAATCACCTCTAGGTCTTTTTAGTTCGAAAATATGAAAAAAATGGATGCTGCCCCAGTTGGATTCTGTTAAGGGACGCGTTGGTGTTTTAATAGGTTATGGTTTCTGTGATTTTCTTTTTTTGAAGAAAAACGTGGAGCACCAGTGCACCAGAAACTGTTATGACATCAGATTTTTTTTACAAGTTAAAAACATCCCGAAGACTACCCGAAACTCACCCGAGCCCTCGGGGATCTAAACCAAACATGCACGCAAGTCTAAAAACATCATACGGACTTGGTCGTGCGATCAAATCATGAAAATAACATGTAAAACTATGAATTTAACCTCAAAACTCATCATTTTTCTCAAGAACACTTAACTTTCACTATTTCTCAACCGCACGTCTGAATCACGTCAAATAAACTCCGATTCTCACCAAATTTTGCTATAACAACCCTGTACCAGGCTCCGGAACCGAAATGCGGGCCCGATACCAATGGTTTCAAACATAAATTCATTTCCTTATTTCATTGATAATTCAGTAAAATAATTTCTTTCAAAAATTAATTTCTAAGGCTTGGGACCTCGGTATTCAATTCCGGGCACACGCCCAAGTCCCATATTTTACTGCGGACCTCCCGGGATCGTCGGAACACATATCCGATTTTGTTTACTCAAAATGCTGATTCAAGTCAACTAAAACCTAATTTTAACTCTAAAAATTATTATTTCTTATATTTTCACATAAAAGCTTTGTAGTTTCACATCTGGAATGCGCACTCAAAACGAGGTAGTTAAGATTAATATTTTTATGGCTAATAAGATTAGAACAGAGTCTTAATTCATAAAATGACCCCTTGGATCATCACAATCTCCACCTCTAAAACAAACGTTCATCCTCAAACGGACATAGAAGATTACCTGAATTGGCAAACAAGTGTGGATATCTACTCTGCATGTCTGACTCGGACTCCCAAGTAGCTGCCTCAACGAGCTGACCTTTCCGCTGCACTCGAACTGAAGGATAACTCTTAGACCTTTCCTCGGCTCCTCCTCATAAGTCAAATCTTTGTCCAATTGGACAGAGCTGAAATCTAACATGTGGGACGAGTCACCATGATATTTCTGGAGCATAGACACATGGAATACCGGATGAACTGAGGATAACCCTGGAGGTAACGCAATCCTATAATCTACCTCCCCCACTCTATAATGAATCTCAAAGGCCCGATAAACCTAGGGCTCAACTTACCCTTTTTCCTAAATCTCATAACACCATTCATGGGTGATACCCGCAGTAATACTCTTTCTCAAACCATGAATGCCACATCACGAACCTTATGGTCGACATAACTCTTTTTCCTGGACTGAGCTGCACGAAGTCGATCCTGTATAACCTTGACCTTATCTAAGGCCTCTTGAACTAAGTTTGTACCCAATAACCGAGCCTCTTCCGGCTCAAACCATCCAACTGGTGATCTGCACCGTCTACCATATAATGCTTCATAGGGAGCCATATGAATGCTCGACTGGTAGTTATTATTGTAGGCAAGCTCCGTGAACGGCAAGAACTGATCCCAAGAACCTCCAAAAATCAATAACACATGCGGCGGAGCATATCTTCCAAGATCTGAATAGTACGCTCAGACTGCCCGTCGGTCTGAGGATGGAATGTTATGCTCAACTCAATTCGTGTACCCAACTCACGTTGAACCGCCCTCCAAAAGTGCGAAGTAAACTGCGTATCCCGATCAGAAATGATAGACACGGTCACACCGTGAAGGCGAACAACCTCTCAAATATATATCTCTGCCAACCGCTCCGAAGTATAAGTACTTGCCACAGGAATGAAGTGTGTTGATTTAGCCAGCCTATCCACAATAACCCAAACAACGTCGAACTTCCTCCGAGTTCGTGGGAGTCCAACAACAAAGTCCATAGTGATTTGCTTCCACTTCCACTCAGGAATCTCTATCTGCTGAAGCAACCCGCTGGGTCTATGATGCTCATACTTCACCTGTTGGCAATTTAAGCAACGAGCCACATAAGCAAGAATATCTTTCTTCATCCTTCTCCACCAATAATGTTGTCGCAGGTCCTGATATATCTTGGCTGCATCTGGGTGCATAGAATACTTAGAATTGTGAGCCTCCTCAAGGATCAACTCACGAAGGCCCTCAACATTAGGCACACATATACGACCCTACATCCTCAAAACACCGTCATCACCAACTGTAACCTTCTTTGAACCACCGTGCCTAACTCTGTCCCTAAGGACCATCAAATGCGGGTCATCATCCTGCCGATCTCTGATACGCTCAAGTAAAGAATATCGAGCGACAGTACAAGATATAACACTACTGGGTGAATTATCCAACATCACAAACTGATTAGCCAAAGTCTGAATATTTGAAGCCAATGATCTCTCACCGACTGGAATACATGCAAGGCTACCCATACTCACTGACTTCCTACTTAATGCATCGGCCACCACATTGGCCTTCCTTGGATGATATAATATAGTGACATCATAATCTTTCGATAACTCTAACTATCTCCACTGCCTCAAGTTTAGATCTTTTTGCTTGAACAAGCACTGGGGACTACGATGATCTGAGTGAACCTCACACGACACACCATAAAGATAGTGCCTCTAAATCTTCAATGTGCGAACAATGGCTGCCAACTCCAAGTCATGGACAGGATAATTCTTCTCATGAACCTTCAACTATCGCGACGCATACGCAATCACCTTGCCATATTGCATTAATACTGCAGAGAATTTGGCCACAGCAATAGTAGTCCCACAAATACAGGCTAAATCTTTTCAGATCATGAACAACATGTTGCATTTGTTGCAGAACAAGGGGCTATTTTCGGGGTCGAACATTGAGGATCCTCTATCATGTTGTCTCATGTACCTAGATGAAGCTAATGGATAAGACTTGGCAGAGTGGGTACTTGTTCTTGAAGGCCAAGGTTTTTGGGAAATGGAGCTCGAATTTGAGCCTTTGCACTTAGAGGGAAGAAAAACTCCTCCAGCCAAGGACATTGATGATACGTATTTAGTTGACTCCAGTGTCATTGGTGTTGAGGATGTTGACAATCCTAAAGTTTATGTAGTTGAGCGCATTGTTAAACACTCCAAGCATTTTTCCACATTGTGTTTGGATGATGATATGAAAATAGAGTCATTCGATCCACTTGAAGAGTCAAGGAATAAGGAACAAGATGCCTACACTCTGGAATTCTTCTTGTCAGAAAGTCGGGACTATATACCTCATCTAAAGGCTAATGATTATAAAATAGTACAATGGTTGCTCGGGCGTATTAGATTTGTTCCACCACCTCTGGAGCACAATCAAAAACTTGAAACCAAATTGTGGGTCCAATTCATAAGTTCGAAGTGGAGGCAAAAAGTGATTCACGTCGTGCCGCGACGTTAAATCAAGTGCTTGTTGGGAGGCAACCCAGCTTTACTGCTTTCTTTTATTTTTATTTTTTTGTTTTATTTTTTCTAATTGTATTATTTTTGTAGTGTCAATTTTTTTGATTTTTTTAGGAGCATGGAACGCAAAGCCACTGGAAGGATGCAACAGCAAACCAGATGGTTGGAACTAAATGTGAGGTACCCGCACGAAGGACCAGGCCTGGGAGAAGTCTGAGTACCCCATGAGATGCTAGTGCTTCGGCCTTTGGCCTACTAGGGAGTTTTTTTTTTCACCCTCTTATATGTATGGGTGCGCATTGAGGACAATGCACAATTTTAAGAGTGGGGTGAGGAGATTGTCTAGGTGACTTTCTATGATATTTTAGTTGTGTTAATTTAACGGAATAATTTATTTTTTTACAAAAATAGAAAAAATTGGAATTTTCCCGACAATGAATCTATTAGACAATTTTCTTGAGAGATTTAAGTCTAAAGAAAAAGATTTTCTTTTGTTAGGTAGTGTAGCAATTCCCCCTTGGATTTTCTTTGTGCCATGGTTCTTTTCCAAGGGTTTTGTTTGAACCGGGTGTAGTTAGGTTTGTTAGGAAGAGGAGTCATTATGTTGTGTTTTGAATTGAAGCAATATCTCTTGACTTTGTTATTCCTTGAGAATAGCGAGTACTTTGGTTGTGACGCTTAGGCTCAGTTTTTGACTCTTGTATAAGTACCTTAAATTGTATGATTTTAAATTTGCTTAACTGCTTTGACTAGAGTGTCTTGATGAATACAATCCTGAGTGAGTTATGTGCCATGTGTGTGTGAGGTTTTTGTGTTATTCTGTGAATTGCATTTGATGTCTAGAACTTTCCTCGTGTGTTTGCAAAGCGAAATAGTAGTTTTGTTCAGTCTTGGAAGTGATATAGGCGTTTCTTTGTTGAGTCAGTTATGTATATTTTACCCGCCTTATTGTTATGTATCGTAGTTAACCTCTTTGAGCTTGTAATCCTGTTTCTTTGACAACCACATTACAAGCCTTACTCATTTGTTTGAATTAACTATCTATTTGAACTTTTTAACCTCTCATGAGCACTTAAATTGTTATGAACTGTGTAAAAGTTAAAGTGTGGGGTGAATGGTTTGGATTTTGAGTGGAACTAATGAAATAAGGAGAAAGGTGCACTGTTTTGAAAAAGTAAGAGTCACTTGAAAAAAAAAAAGAAAAAAAATAGTTGTATTGTTGTGAAAAAAAAATTCCTTGACAAGTGGTGACTTTTGATATAATTGTGCTTAAAGAAGTATGGGGTAATAACATTGCTGTGAAGGAGGAGTTTGGTTTGACATAAGTATGGGGTTTGAATGTTAAAGTATATGTATTAAAGTGCTTAGGGAGGTGTAGTCACTCTTATATCTAAATATATCCTACCCGTCCCGCAGCCTACATTACAACCAAATAAAGTCCTACTTGATCCTAGACTGAATGAGCTCGATTAGTAGAGTAGTACACTACGGGCAAGCCTATGGTGCATCTTTTGTGGCATATGAATATTATTTCTGAGAGTGAGTGAATTCTTTCTATCTTGAGTTCCTAAGTGTTCTTAAATTTTATTGTGTGGAACTACTCTCTTTTGTTGTGTGAGGGCACTTGATTCATGAAGGAAAGGTAATGTCAGTGACCTCTATGTTAGAGTAAGTGGGTGAGTTGTGAATAATGCGTGGTACTTGTGAGTCAAATCTTGAGGTGAAGATGTTACACTTTAGTGCTTAGTTTATTTTAAATATTCTTGATATGATGAGTTAGGGGAATTGCTTAAAAATGTAGTGTCTATATAAAGTGTAGTTTGACTACTCGAGGACGAGCAATGGTTTAAGTGTGGGGTGTTGATGATAGTTTATAATTACGTATTTTAGTCGCTTATTACACTCTAGTTTACTGCACTTTAATTGAGTTGGAGCTTTAATCGCTATTGTTTTTCACTAACTGTGTGTTTTATGCCGTGTAGGAGTTATTCCGAGCTATATAGATGTTATAAAATAAATTTAAGTGATTTGGAGCTTTGAAGTCTGAGTAAAAGCTCAAGGAATTAAGTCGGGATCGTGTTCGGGGGTCAAATTTGATAGTTGAGAACAAACGAAGACTCGAGGAGGTATATTGTACACTGTCTAGTAAAATGGACATAACTTTTTTCTCTAAACTCCATTTGGGATATATAATATATGGTTGGAAATCTAACTCAAATAGATACAACTTTCATGTTTTACGTTTTTCCAAATTCCAAATGGAACAGGGTCAAAAATGCGATCAAAATTGCGACTGCAGACCTGACGCGGACTGGGGCAGAATAAAACCCAACTAGCGCGACCTCTAGAGCGAGATTAGCGCGGCCGCGCTAGTGGCGGCCTAGAAACTTGTCCTTTTTCACGTAGGAGAAGTTTTAATTTTTTGGGTCCGACCCTACTTAGTATATATACATGGGAGAACGTTACTTTTGAGAGATTGGACATATTTTGGACACAAATTCGACCTAAAGAGGCAAGGAGGGCAATTGGGCATCAATCCATATCTCCTTCTCTTGTGATTTTTATCATTTTTAATGAATTCTTTTGTAGTTTTCATTATTGTTATGAGTAGCTAACTTTTCTAATATAAGGTTTTGGTGGAACCCGTTGGGGGATGACTTTATTGTGATATTAATATAGTTTTGGTTGGTTGTTAATCTCTATTTGTTCAACTATGTTCTTGTTGTAGTTAATTGAAAGGATCCTCAATTAGCTGTGCCTATTTATTATGTATCTACATGAGAGAGAGTGCATATTTAGGTAGTTGTTTGAACAAAATCACTCCCGGAGTATAGACGAGAGTCATAACCGAGGGTTTAGAAGTTGGATTAGAGATAACGATACCTCGGGTGCAATCTAAAGTGAGCTGTAATGCAATCTAGCTAGCGTAACTTGAGAGTGTGCATCCAGTAAACTATCATAATTACTTAAGAGACATTTATGGTAGCTGGAGTGTTCATGATTGATAGAGATAACTAAATCAAACTATAGGAAGTATCCAAGAAAGAAGTTCACCAACGGGGGAAACCATAACCTTAGACCTTTATCGCATCTGTTTACACCTCAATATTAGTTATCTTTTAGTTTATTTAAATTCATTCAGTCGTAGTAGTAAAAATACTAAAAAGTGATATTCATAGTCTTTGGGAACTTGATTATTGAGAATTGAGTGGTCAAACAACAATAATTGATAGGTTAATTACCTGTGGGATTCGACTCTGGGCTAAATACTCAGATTATATTTGCAACGCCCGATTAGTCTTTTTATAAGACATAGTTGAGCGTGATCAAATTCTGGCGCCGTTGTCGGGGAACTAACGGTATTATCAATTGTAGTTGGAGGAAAATACAAAATTCTTAAGTGTAGTCAATTTTCTTTGATTTTATTCATATATTGAATTTCTTTTATATGACTTGGTACAACCCACGGCGGAGAATTTGGCCACAGCAATAGTAGTCCCACAAATACAGGCTAAATCTTTTCAGATCACGAACAACATGTTGCACTTGTTGCAGAACAAGGGGCTATTTTCGGGGTCAAACATTGAGGATCCTCTATCAGCTTGTCTCATGGACCTAGATGAAGCTAATGGAGAAGACTTGGCAGAGTGGGTACTTGTTCTTGAAGGCCAAGGTTTTTGGGAAAGGGAGCTCGAATTTGAGCCTTTGCACTTAGAGGGAAGAAAAACTCCTCCAGCCAAGGACATTGATGATACGTATTTAGTTGAATCCAGTGTCATTGGTGTTGAGAATGTTGACAATCCTAAAGTTTATGTAGTTGAGCGCATTGGTACACACTCCAAATATTTTTCCACATTGTGTTTGGATGATGATATGAAAATAGAGTCATCCGAGCCACTTGAGGAGTCAAGGAATAAGGAACAAGATGTCTACACTCTGGAATTCTTCTTTACAGAAAGTCGGGACTATATACCTTATCTAAAGGCCAAGGATTGTAAAATAGTACAATGGTTGCTTGGGCATATTAGATTTGTTCCACCACCTCTGGAGCACAACGGAAACCATGAAGACAAATTGTGGGTCCAATTCATAAGTTCGAAGTGGAGGCAGAAAGTGATTCACGTCATGCCGCGACGTTAAATCAAGCGCTTGTTGGGAGGCTATCCAGCTTTACTGCTTTCTTTTATTTTTTTTATTTTTTATTTTTTTTTGTTTTATTTTTTCTAATTGTATTATTATTGTAGTGTCAATTTTTTTGATTTTTTTAGGAGCATGGAACGCAAAGCCACTGGAAGGATGCAACAGCAAACCAGATGGTTGGAACTAAATATAGGGTACCCGCACGAAGGACCAGGCCTGGGAGAAGTCTGAGACCCCACGAGATGCTAGTGCTTCGGCCTTTGGCCTACCAGGGAGTTTTTTTTTTCACGCTCTTGTATGTATGGGTGCGCATTGGGGATAATGCACAATTTTAAGAGTGGGGTGAGGAGATTGTCTGGATGACTTTCTATGTTATTTTAGTTGTGTTAGTTTATGGAATAATTTATTTTTTTACAAAAATAAAAAAATTGGACTTTTCCCGACGATGGATCTATTATGATAATTTTCTTGAGGGATTTAAGTCTAAGAAAGAAAGATTTTCTTTTATTAGGTAGTGTAGCAATTCCTCCTTGATTTTTTTTGTGCCGCGGTTCTTTTCCAAGGATTTTGTTTGAACCGGGTGTAGTTAGTTTTTTTAGGAAGAGGAGACATTGTGTTGTATTTTGAATTGAAGCAATATCTCTTGACTTTGTTATTCCTTGAGAATAGCGAGTAATTTGATTGTGACGCTTAGGCTCAGTTTTTGACTCTTGTATAAGTACCTTAAATTGTATGATTTTAAATTTGCTTAACTGTTTTGACTAGAGTGTCTTGATGAATACAATCCTGAGTAAGTTATGTGCCATGTGTGTGTGAGGTTTTTGTGTTATCCTATGCATTGCATTTGATGTCTAGAACTTGCCCCGTGTGTTTGCAAAGAGAAATAGTAGTTTTGTTCAGTCTTGGAAGTGATATAGGCGTTTCTTTGTTGAGTCAGCTATGTATATTTTACCCGCCTAATTTTATGTATCGTAGTTAACCTCTTTGAGCCTGTAATCCTGTTTCTTTGGCAACCACATTACAAGCTTACTCATTTGTTTGAATTAACTATCTATTTGAACCTTTTTAACCTCTCATGAGCACTTAAATTGTTATGAATTGTGTAAAAGTTAAAGTGTGGGGTGGTTGGTTTGGATTTTGAGTGGAACTAATGAAACAAGGAGAAAGGTGCACTGTTTGAAAAAGTAAGAGTCACTTGGAAAAAAAATAGGAAAAAAATAGTTGTATTGTTGTGAAAAAAAAAATTCCTTGACAAGTGGTGACTCTTGATATAATTGTGCTTAAAGAAGTATGGGGTAATAACATTGATGTGAAGGAGGAGTTTGGTTTGACATAAGTANATCGTGTCTATATAAAGTGTAGTTTGATTGCAGGAGGACGAGCAATGGTTTAAGCGTGGGGTGTTGATGATAGACTATAATTACGTATTTTAGTCGCTTATTACACTCTATTTTACTGCACTTTAATTGAGTTTGAGCTTTAATCGCTAGTGTTTTGCACTAACTGTGTGTTTTATGCCGTGTAGGAGTTATTCCGAGCTATATAGATGTTATAGAATGAATTTAAGTGATTTGGAGCTTTGAATTCTGAGTAAAAGCTAGAGGAATTAAGCCAGAATCGTGTTCGGGGGTCAAATTTGATAGTTGAGAACAAACGAAGACTCGAGGAGGCATATTGTACACTGTCTAGTAAAATGGACATAACGTTTTTCTCCGAACTCCATTTGGGCTATATAATATATGGTTGAAAATCTAACTCAAAGAGCTATAACTTTCATGTTTTACGTTTTTCCAAATTCCAAACAGAACAGGGTCAAAAAG
Source organism: Nicotiana knightiana (assembly GCA_005239525.1). NCBI lineage: Eukaryota > Viridiplantae > Streptophyta > Magnoliopsida > Solanales > Solanaceae > Nicotiana > Nicotiana knightiana. The sequence goes on from ML423806.1 coordinate 126,665, forward strand.
GCGATCGAAACTGCTAATGCGGACCTGACGCGGACTGGGGCAGAATAAAACCCCACTAGCGCGACTTCTAGAGCGAGATTAGCGCGGCTGCGCTAGTGGTGGCCTGGAAACTTGTCCTTTTTCGCATAGGAGAAGGTATAATTATTTGGGTCTCACCCTACTTAGTATATATACATGAGAGAACGTTATTTTTGAGAGATTGGACATATTTTGGACACAATTCGACCTAAAGAGGCAAGGAGGGCAATTGGGCATCAATCCATATCTCCTTCTCTTATGATTTTTATCATTATTCATGAATTCTTTTGTAGTTTTCATTATTGTTATGAGTAGCTAACTTTTCTAATATAAGTTTTTGGTGGAACCCGTTGGGGGATGACTTTATTGTGATATTATTATAGTTTTGGTTGGTTGTTAATCTCTATTTGTTCAACTATGTTCTTGTTGTATTTAATTGAAAGGATCCTCAATTAGCTGTGCCTATTTATTATGTATCCACTTGAGAGAGAGTACATATTTAGGTAGTTGTTTTAACAACATCACTCCCGAAGTATAGACGAGAGTGATGCGAGGGTTTAGAGGTTGTATTAGAGATAACGATACCTCGGGTGCAATCTAAAGTGAGTTGTAATGCAATCTAGATAGCGTAACTTGAGAGAGTGCGTCTAGTAAATTATCATAATTACTTGAGAGAGATTTATGGAGCTGGAGTGTTCATGATTGATAGAGACAACTAAATCAAACTATAGGAATCCAAGAAAGAAGTTCACCAACGGGGAAAACCATAACCTTAGACCTTTATCGCATTTGTTTACATCTTAATATTAGTTATTTTTTAGTTTATTTAAATTCATTCAGTCGTAGTAGTAAAAATACTGAAATGTGATATTCATAATCTTTGGGAACTTGATTATTGAGAATTGAGTGGTCTAACAACAATAATTGATAGGTTAATTCCCTGTGGGATTCGACTTTGGGCTAAATACATAGATTATATTTGCAACGCCCGCTTAGTCTTTTTATAAGACATAGTTGAGCGTGATCACCAATCCATCCCCAATATAACATCAAAGTCAACCATATCAAGAAGCAAAAGATCTACCTGAGTCTCCATATCACCAATAACCACTAAGCATGAACGGTAGACTCGATCTACCATAATAGAATCACCCACCAGTGTAGACACATATACAGAAGTACTCAGGGAATCACGGGGCATACTGAGATAAGGGGCAAAATATGAAGACACATAGGAGAATGTAGAACCCGGATCAAATAAAACCGAAGCATCTCTGCTGCAAACTGAAACCATACCTGTAATGACTGCATCATAGGCCTCAGCCTCAAGCCTGGCAGGAATATCATAGCATCGGGGCGACGCCCCTCCAATCTGAACATCTCTTGGTCGACCTACTGCGGCCTGACTTCTACCTCTCGTGGCCTATCTTCCACCTCCAACTATCTGGCCTCCACCTCTGGCACCTCATCCTTCACCCCTAGTTGGCTGGAGGGGTGCACCTGATGTGGGAACCATAGCACGGGAATCCTGATACTGAGAACCACCAAAAACTCGGGGGCAAAACCTAGAAATGTGCCTCGTACCACCGCAAGTGAAACAAGACCTCAGCTGCTGAGAATGTTGTCCCTGAAACTGTCCCTAACGACCAGAATAACCACCCTGGAAGCTCTGTATCGACGGTGCACTGATAGGAGCTGATGGTGCACTGCGGGATACCTGAAGTGCCGACTGGAATGGTCTAGGAGGATGACCTCGGCCAAAAGAATCTCTGCCTCCAGACGAGGCACCACTAAATCGTCCGAAATGACGAGGTCTCTTGTCAGACCCCTGACCACTGCCCTGTGATAAGACCATCTCAATACGCCTGGCCAAATCGGCCGCATCCTGAAAAGAGATATCAGTACATGTCTCTCTGGCCATCTGAAGTCTAATAGGCTGAGCTAGACCCTCAATAAACCTCCTCACCCTCTAGCGATCAGTGGGGAGTATCATGATAGCATGTCGGGCCAGAGTGATGAACCTGGTCTCATACTGTGTAACAGTCACAGATCCTTACTAGAAGTGCTCAAACTGCCTCCGAAGATCCTCCCTCTGAGTAATTGGAAGAAACTTCCCCAAGAATAACTCGGAGAACTGAGACAAAGTCAAAGGTGAAGACCCAGCTGGTCTGTTCAAACAGTAGTCCCTCCACCAAGTCTTGGCGGTACTAGAAAGACGGAATGTAGCAAAATCAACTCAATTGGACTCCACGATACCCATGTTCCGAAGAACCTCATAGCAATTGTCCAAGTAATCCTGGGGATCCTCTGATGATGCACCAGTAAAAGTAGTAGGAAATAACTTAGTGAACCGATCTAATCTCCATAGAGCATCTGCCGACATAGTTGCTCCCTCAACTGCCGGTGCCACAATCCTTGGCTGAGCTACTCCAGCTGTCTGTGGTGCTGGAGTCTGGAACTGAGGAGCTAGCTGCTCTGGTGTGCGGGTAGCAGGAGTCTGGGTCCCTCCCCCAGCCTGAGAGACGGCTGGTGCAGTAGGAAGAAGACCGGCCTGAGCCACGCCTCCATAAAGCCCACTATGCGAACCAGAGCGTCTTGAAGAACCGGGGTGGCAATGAACCCCTCTGGGACCTGAGCTGGTCCGACTGGAACTGTCCGAGTGGGAATCTCCTCAGCAACCTCCACCTGAGGATCCTCTACTGGGGTTGCTGCTCTGGGCTGAGCCCTGGCTCTGCCTCGGCCTCTAGCACGGTCTCGGCCTCTAGTAGGAGCTACAACGAGAGGATCGGGCTGTTGATCTGTAGATGAGGAAGCACGCGTTCTCTCCATCTGCGAGAGAATAGAATAGAAACTCAGTTAGCATTTAGAACTCAAATCGCAAGCCAGAGAAGAAAAGATGTGAAGTTATTTCCTAACTTTGCAGCCTATGGGGGATAAGTACAGACGTCTCCGTACCGATCCCTCAAACTCTACCAAGTTTGTCCGTGAATTGTGAGACCTAAGCAACCTAGAGCTATGATACCAACTTTTCATGACCCCAAATCTCCCTTCAGGCTGTGATGGCGTCTAACGTTGAACCCGCTAGACAAGCCAACGTTCCGATCATTACATTTATTTCTTTATCATAGGCAATTGAAATAACAGTGGTAAACTAGAACAATTATAATTAGAAATGCAGAAGATAAGAAATTCAACAACTTAAATAATAAATCTTACGAAATTTCCTTAAATACAACCCCAGAACTAGTATCACAATCTCACGAACAGTCTAGATTTACTAAAAATAAAGGTCTGAAATAAATGTGTACAACTGTCTTGGAAATACATGAAAAGACAGAAAAGAGAGATAAGGGAGGTGACGCCAAGGCCCGCGAACGTCTGCGGGACTACCTCAGTGTCGCATGTGGACTGAAGGATACTCCCCCGATCAATGCCCACTGGGTCCGGCTCTGTAATGCACAACATAAAGAAGTGCAGGTGTAGCATCAGTACAACCGACCCCATGTACTGAGTAAGTGCCGAGCCTAACCTCGGCGAAGTAGTGACGAGGCTAGGACACGACAATTAACGAATACATGTACAATTCAATAATGTAATAAAGAAGTAATGACAAAAAAAACAGATAAGCACAAAATGGAGCTAACATGTTGAGGGAAAGGGGCAACAATTCACTGAAATGACAGAATATGATAACAACTGGAATGTATAAATGACAGCAGGAGTTTAACAACTCTGAACAATAAATAAACAGAACGGCACGGCATGTCCCCTCGTGCAGAAATAAATAATCATTCGGCGCGGAATGTCCCCTCGTGCAATAAATAAATAAACACTCAGCACGGAATGTCCCCTCGTGCATAACCTCACAAACACTCGGCACAGAATGTCCCCTCGTGCATAACATACATAAAAGCAACAATTTGATCGAAAAATTCAACAATAAGAATACTTAAATGCACAGAAATGTCCAACAATAATTATACCGTTCCGGCAAGGAACACATCTATAACCGATATCACTCAGAAGTACAACCGAACAAATAATCCTCAACCGAACGGATAATCACTAATATTCCACATCATGAATTACCCTCAGGCACATGACTTCCAAAGTGACAATCATTTCATAACACGGAGATTATCCACAGAAATCACATAGATCACAAAATTCGACTCACGGGCATGCTTGACCACAACACACAGGTACTCGTCACCTCACCTATACGTTGGACATGAATCATCACATAGCAAATAGGACTCAATACCTATTCCCTCAAGTTAAGGTTAGGTCAAACACTTACCTCGACTCCAAGAATCCAATCAAGCCTCTAGCACCGCTTTTTCACTCGAACTCACTCCGAAACAATCGTATCTAGACATAATTGACTCAATAACATCAGAAATTTCTCAACAATTCAATCTCAATGCCTAATTATAGATTTCCCAACATTCTTCTCAAAAATCCTAAAATCGACCCCGGGCCCGCTTGGTCAAAACACGAGGTTCGGACCAAAACCCGATCACCCATTCACCCACGAGCCTGCATATATAATTTATTTTGAAATCCGACCCCAAAACGAGATCAAATTCCCAAATAATCAAAAAGCCCCAACTCTACCCAAATCCTTAATTTTCTACCCTTAATCTCATGTTTTAGGCCTAAAAATCTAATGGGTGGTGTGATAAAAATGGAAGACAATGAGTCTAAGATCACTTACCTATGAAGCTATGATGAAGAAGTTCTTCAAAAATCGCCCAAGGAGGTGTGGAGAAGAAGAAGTTATGAAAAAGGGAGTAATTCCCGTAATGCATTCTGTTTTTAGACAAAATAAATGGCTGGGCGAAAATAACTTATGCGATCGCGACAGGCCTACTACAATCGCGTAGAGTACTAGACCTGGACCATCGCGATCACGACCAAGCGACCGCATTCGCGTTGAGTACTAGCTACCCAGCCCCCAACCCCACATTTGCACTACGCGTTCGCGTAGAGCTTTTTCCCCAAGCTCCGCGTTCGCGTCCAAGGACCTGCGTTCGCGTAAGGTAATTCCACCCCCTCCCGTCATCGCATGCAGTGCACCGCGATCGCGAAGGTCAAAAGACCTGGACACCAGATACAGCAGGAAAAAAAACCAGATTTTTCTAAGTTAAACCGCCCCAACGCCTATCCGAAATACACCCGAGCCCTCGGGGCTCAAAACCAAATATACACACAACCTCAAAAACATCCTACGGACCTATTCGTGTAATCAAATCGCCAAAATAACATCATAAACATCGAATTAAACCTCAAAATCAATGAAGTACTTCAAAACTTCTTAAACTTTCAAATTTTGCATTTTTTATCTGAATCACGTCAAACTAAGTCCGTTTCCTACCAAATTTCACAGATAACACATATAAAACATATTGAACCTGTTCCGGGCTCCGGAACCATAATACAGGCCCGATATCACAGGTTTCACATCAAATCTCATTTTCAAAAACCTTTATATTTTTCAGAAAATAATTTTTCTTTAAAAATTCATTTCTCGGACTCGGGACCTCATAATTCGATTCCGGACATACGCCCAAGTCTCATATTTTCCTACGGACCCTTCGGAACCGTCAAATCACGGGTACGGGTCCGTTTACCAAAAATATTGACCAAAATCAACTTTATTCAATTAATTATTATAAGATCATCATTTTATCAATTTTCCACATAACGGCTTCCCTGCTACGCGCCCGGGCTGCACACGCACATCGAGGTAAGATAAAAGGAGACTTTCATGGCCTCGGAATACATATTTAGCTAAAATTACACGGGATGACCTTTTGGGTCATCACAAGAAAGATTGTTGATTCTTCAGCCACAGAATTGGTCTTTGAGGAGAGATCATGGCATGATGTTGATCCTATAGTAGGTAAGAAACGCAGATCATCGCTGCAAATTTTCTTTTCTTTTCCTTTATTTTAGGATTTTAGTAATAAGTGAGACAAGTAACCTGCTACAATATGTTAATTTATATTGATAATGTACCCATTTTGGCACTGTTATCGTACATAAGTTAAATCCTTTTAGTATTGTATCATTATAAAAGTCCAATATTGATAAATGGATGATCCAATATTAAGTAAACTTCATTTATGTGCTTCTTTAGGTTGAGAATTAGTTTGGGCTTTAAGGCTACGAAAGAGTAACACCGTAAGGGACTAAGAGTAAAAAAAGTGGTAAAAAAATTCGGCTTTTCGGTTTAACCAAAAAGCAAACCGTTAAAATCGATCGCCGAACTGAACACCGAACTTTTTAAAACTATAAACCACAAACCGACTGAATAAACCAAAACCGAATAAACCGAAATTTTCGGTTCGGCCGATTTTTTCGGTGTGGTCAGTATTACCCAACCCTAGATTATAGTACATGAGTTTGTTTACGAAAAGTATAAACTTTCTGTTTGATGAAGAAGTTAACTGCATGGAAATATTTTCTTTGAAATGCTTTATGATGTTTGTTTTTTCGGTTAGTGGAAAATAATTTCAGGAAATTAAATTAGCAAATTGGTCAGTACTGTTCTGACGACATTTTTGAGTACGAAAAATTAATATAATATTTATATGTTAGAATGAGCAGTAACATAAAGTTAAAAACTAAAATAATCACCCAGAAATGACTTCCTAATTAGAAAACTGAAAGCAACTTCCTCTTGTTAAGATATGCAGAGCTTAAAAAACAGCTTCCTCTTGAAAACAGTTAAAAATATGCATATCCATATAGTAGCGCATTTATTCCTTTAAATCCTGATATAAGAGATCAAGAGTTGGGAATATTATTTTTTTATGACAGGTGATTTTGAGGTGTTTTGCCCTCTTGTAAATTATTAACCTGACCCTGTTGGTCAGCCTGCTTTGATCTAAATCAGAATTCAGAGTTACACTTTAGGTACATGTCAGTTATATAGTTTTTGATCTTACATGCTCTGACTCACTATGAAAGTAGCCAAGCAATATGTTCAAGCAAACTGAGAGCAACCTCTGGAGTATTTTCTGTTAGTTGCTATGTTTTAGGACTCCAGTTTAGCTTTGAATAGTTGCAGTTACTTTGACTGCAGTTAGTTTGAATCTGCAGTTATTACTTTTTCAAGTATCTTTGTTAGTTTTTATAAAAATAGCTCATGGGCTGATATTCAGGACCATGAAGTTAATAGTTAAGTTTTTTCTTATAAATTGTAACTTAGATTACAATGAAAAGTATCCTTGTTCTGTATCAGTCTTATGCTCTATCTTTCCAGATTTCTTCTCTGTTCTTCATTCCTTTAATATTCTGCTCTTTCATTAATCACAAACATTCACTTGTTTTCAGGTTTGTTGATTAAAGTTAACAACAATTGGTATCAGAGTTTTTATTCTTGAGAGGCCTGTGTGAGTGCAAGCAGATTCTGTGGACACCATGGACGGAGAAACAATTTTTCTTCAATCGCACCACCAACGTTTGATGGAGAAAGTTATCAGATCTGGGCAGTTAGAATGCAGACCTATTTGGAAGCGTTGGATCTTTGGGAGGCTGTTGAAGATGATTACGAGATTGCTCCCTTGCCAAACAATCCCACGATGGCTCAGATAAAAAATTACAAGGAGAGGAAAACCAGAAAGTCAAAGGCAAAAGCATGCTTGTTTGCTACAGTTTCATCCACCATCTTCACTCGTATCATGTATCTAAAGTCAGCAAAAGAGGTATGGGATTATCTCAAGACTGAATAAGAAGGAGATGAAAAAGTCTGAGGAATGCAAGTGCTGAATTTGGTGCGTGAATTTGAGTTGCAAAGGATGAAAGACAGTGAAACCATAAAGGTGTATTCTGACATACTTCTTAAATAGCAAATCGTGTCAGATTGTTGGGTTCCACTTTAAACGATTCAAGGATCGTTGAGAAAATCCTTGTAACGGTGCCTGAAAGATTTAAGGCTACCAATACAACCTTAGAAAATACTAAGGACTTGTCCAAAATTACACTAGCAGAGCTCTTGAGTGCTTTTTCAAGCACAAGAGCAACGACGTGTTATGAGACAAGAAGGAGCTATTGAAGGAGCCTTACCAGTAAAGCATCAAGACAGTAGAAGAAACCAGAAGAAGCAGCACAAAAAGATCCAAGGAGCAAACAATGAGAATGTTGGACACAGCAACAACGTCAAGATTGGAAGCAACAAGACAAACTTTCCGCCTTGTCAACATTGCGGTAAGAAAGGTCACCCTCCTTTCAAATGTTGGAGGAGACCTGATGCGAAGTGCAGCAAGTGCAATCAGCAAGGCCATGAAGCTGTAATTTGCAAAAGCAAAATTCAGCAACATGAAGCAGAAGCTCAAGTTGTTGAACAAGAAGAAGACAATCAACTCTTTGTTGCAACTTGTTTCACAAGTCGCGATTCAAGTGAATGTTGGTTAGTCGATAGTGGCTGCACTAACCACATGACGTATGATAAGGCGTTGTTCAAAGAGTTAAGGAGCACTGAGACAAATAAAGTTAGACTTGGAAATGGTGAGTATATTCCTGCTAAAGGCAAGGGCACCATTGCTATTGCA
>ML423807.1:0-65312 GCA_005239525.1 Nicotiana knightiana
CAATGATGTAGATGGAGGTAGAGCTTAACCTCGGAAGGCATAATGGTAGCCTTATGCAAAGATAAAATGATAGTAGGAATTCTTAGCTGGTGATGAGTTGCGGCATTATGATTATTGAGAGCATTGTGACTGCGGAGAATTGAGGCATGTGCAAACCTCGGCAAGTGCAGCAGTTTTGAGAGTCGTGTTTTGGACAACGTTTGTCCCCTTGGCGGACAGTTCGTTTAGGGATTTTTCAACCTTAGTGCCTGCAACCAAAGAAAGATCGGGAGTTCTATAAATGGGGGGGGGGGGGTTAGTTCGTATCCCCGCTAGCTTTTCTTGACTTGCTGGGCTCGATCTGATGATACTGTCTGTATTATTGGGGTAGTGTTGCTAAAAAAAGATGTTTAAAAAAAAACATGCATGATTTTGTAAAAGCATAACGCATAATTAAAAATTAATTTTGGGATGAACTGGCGACCGTGACACGGCTCGAGACATTGCAACCTCTCCTGCTACGAAATTTTGAGGGTCCTCCTAAAAATTCTGCCCCAGTTTGATGGGTGAATGACTCTGACTTGGCGATTGGCTAGTCTTGCTTCAGAATTTTGAGGGTCCCCCTCAAAATTCTGCCCCAAAATGAAATTTTTATTGAATTGTGACTGAACCCATAGGGCTGCCTACGTATCCCCTCTTAAATGGGAATCATGTCAGGCGTAGTTCAATTTACATCATTGAGAAAGCATAAAGATTACGCATAGTAGCATTTGACAGCATCTGAATTGATTGGCTTTGGCCAGACTTCTCCGTCCATTTCTGCGAGTATAAGTGCTCCTCCTGTCAGTAACCGGTGAACCATGTACGGACCCTGCCAGTTGGGAGAGAACTTCCCTTTGACTTCATCTTAATGTGGAAAGATCTTCTTCAGCACCAGCTGCCCCGGTGTGAACTGTCTAGGCTTGACTCTCTTGTTGAAGGCTCGGGTCATTCTGTTCTGATAGAGTTGACCATGATAGACTACATTCATTCTCTTTCCATCTTGGAGGGCTAGTTGCTCATAACGACTCTTTACCCATTCTGCGTCACTGAGCTCAGCTTCTTGTATAATTCTTAGAGATGAAATCTCAACTTCGGCAGGAATAATAGCCTCAGTACCATAAACTAGCATATAGGGAGTTGCCCATGTTGAGGTGCGAACTGTGGTGCGATATCCCAATAAGGCAAATGATAACTTCTCGTGCCACTGCTTCTGCCTTTCTATCATCTTTCTTAGTATCTTCTTGATGTTTTTGTTGGCAGCTTCTACAGCTCCATTCATCTGAGGTCTTTAAGTTGTGGAATTCTTGTGTTTGAAATTGAAAGCCTCGCACATAGCTTTCATCAAGTCACTGTCGAGATTGGAACCATTGTCGGTGATGATTGACTCAGGAATCCTGAATCGACAAAAAATACGGTCGTGATCTGCCACAACTTTCTTAGTCACTGCTTTGTAAGATGTTGCTTCGACCCATTTGATGAAATAGTCGATAGTTACCAGAATGAACCTGTGTCGGTTGGAGGTGGCAGGCTCGATTGGTCCAATAACGCCCATGCCCCAGGCGGCGAACCACCATGGTGAGCTTGTTGCGTTGAGCTCGTTTGGAGGTATCTTTATCATATCTGCGTGTATCTGAAAACGGTGGCATTTCTGGACATACTAGATACATTCTGTTTCCATAGTCATCCAAAATTAACCAGCTCGGAGTATCTTCTTTACCAGAACAAACCGTTCATATGCGGGCCACTGGTCCCGGCATGAATCTCCTCTAGCAGCTTGGATGCTTCCTTTGCATCGACAGAACGTAATAATCCCAAATCAGGACTCCTCCTATATAGGATTCCTCAGGTGTGAAAGAAGTTGTTGGATAGTCTTCGAAGTACACTCCCCACGGTGTAATGATAGTCGTTTTCTCAGCATCTTCCTCATCCATCCAGATTTGATGATAACCAGCGAAGCAATCCATGAATGATTGTAGTTCATGCTTGGCCCAATTGTCAATCAGGATATGTATATTTGGCAAAAGGAAGTCGTCTTTCGGACTAGCCCGGTTGAGATCCCGGTAGTCGACACAGACTCTGACCTTCCCATCCTTCTTTGGTACTGGCACAATGTTGGCTAACCATGTCGGATACCCAACTACCCTGAGAACCTTGGCGTTGATATGCTTGGTGACTTCTTCTTTGATTTTCAAACTTATGTCGGGTTTGAACTTCCTGAGCTTTTGCTTACTGGTGGACACATTGGATTGGTTGGAAATTTGTGAGCCACAATAGACGTACTTAGACCAGTCATGGCGTCGTACGACCAGGCGAATATGTCCTCATACTCCTTTAGAAATTCTGCGTATTCTTACTTTTCTGACGGCGATAAATGAATACTGATTCTTGTTTCCTTGATGTTTTTTGAATCTCCCAGGTTGATGATTTCAGTCTCGTCCAGGTTGGACTTAGGTCTTGTTCTCAAAATTCTCAACTTCTTTGACAATCTCGTCAGGTATGTCATCTTCTTCTGAATCCACGTCTGTTTGCTGCGTTGTCTCGTTGCATGTCACAGTCATCGGTTCATCAAGACAGGTAATAATAATGTTGTATAGATAAAGTAATGAGAGAGAAATGATAGCAATAAATATTGATTAATAAGAAAAATTTAAAAATGCTTTTGATAAATTGAAATTTTTTTTTGAAAATTAAAGATCTTATTGCAGGAATTAAAATGCGGAAAAGGAAATCATTTTGTAAAGAAAAATAATGAATAGCGCTCGTTTTAGCCTTTCTACCCCGAGGCTCGTCGGGCTTTGGTTGTCCTGACATTCCAATTCTTGAGGTACGTCCCTCTACTCACAGACTATATGGAAGGGCATTCCTTCCCCTCCTCCTCGAGAATAACACAGCAGTCCATATCACTGTCTTCCAGAAACAAGTTCCTCATTGCTACAAGTGTTTCTTCTTCGTCTGATCCATAAATAACGTCGACCTGTTGGAATGTCTGCTCCAGATGCGGTATTGGTTTCTCCAAAGGGTAATAAGGACCGCTCCATGGTGGCGAACAATTTTTGAATTCTTCCCAAGTGTATTCGTATCCCAAACCAAAAGTGGTGTCGTGCTTCTTGAGTTTGATAGGTTTGGAGATCCCCTGAAGGTTCTTGCCGAGCCCTTTACCTGGCTCGTACCCTCGCCAATTCATCATACTTACGATCTTGCTATCCCACTATTTGTCTTTTTCGATAGCGTTGACCCGTTCAATGTGGTGGTAAGTTTCTCCACCCAGCTTCCTTCTTCCTCCAATCACCGGAATAGTCTGGCGAATGTAAATGGGATTGCTACCATCGCCATGAATAATCACCTCTTGTTGGTTCCACTCGAACTTTACAGCCTGATGTAATGTTGATGCTACGGCCCTAGCAGCATGGATCCAGGGTCGCTCTAATAACAGGTTGTAGGACGCTGGCACATCTATCACTTGGAAGTCAACCTCGAACCAGGTTGGTCCCATTTGCAAGCATAGGCTTATCTCACCAATGGTGGACCTTTGATATCCATCGAAAGCTTTCACATTGATTGCTCCATCCTTTATCTCATGTTGCCCTTTACTCAATTCTTGAGCGTTATCAAGACAGATGTTAAGACTGGATCCTCCATCGATCAGGATTCTGGTGATGAAATAATCTTCACATTGCACAGTGATGTGCAGTGCTTCGTTGTGACCCAACCCTTCAGGTGGCAGCTCGTTCTCATGGAAAGTGATCCTGTGTCTTTATAGCACTTGGCCTACCATATTGGCCATTTCCCCGCTAGTGATGTTGTTCGACACATCGGCTTCATTCAACACCTTCAAGAAAGCACTTCTGTGCGTCTCGGAATTCTGCAGCAAAGAGAGGATGGATATTTGCGCTGATGTCTTGTTCCGCTGGTCGATGACCGAATACTCCTTGTCCTGTACTTTCCTCCAAAGGTATTCCGGACCTGTCTCGACAATGGGAGGCCGATTGGAAGCCTGCCTGCTGGATTCATCCAGATGTTCAGGAGTATAGACTCTACCAGTTCTTGTCATGCCCTGTGCTGCAACAGCTTCTTCAGTCTTGACTTTGCCTTTACTTCTTGCCTCGGCTGTATAGTCTCATGGTACAACATTTGTATAGAAAGGTGGCGTGGTCGATATCGCCACCGTGATTGGCGCAACTACCCTCACTTCAAATGGAACATGTGCCTGGGGTGGTAAGGTGGCAACCTCAAATGATGCAGGTTCATTTGCCGGAGACACGAACTCATCTTCAATTGGTACCGGTGTCTTTGCGGGTGACGCTGCTTCAAACTCAAGAGGCATGGACATATTTACCTCAGCATCCTCAGACGGTTAAATCTGGACTATGATCGGGTTGAGAGTGACTGCGGGTTTCTTTGGATCATCGCCTTCTGCGATCAAACTGATTGATCCCTTGGGGTCCCAATCATCTTCGATTTCAATCATGTGGATACCTCTACCCTTATGGTCTGGAAGAGGATTGTTGCAGACATTTGGAGCGGATTACTTTGCCATGATGACCTTGTTGTCAATCAAGGACTGTATCTTGTTCTTCAAAGAGCGGCATTCATCGATGGTGTGTCCCTTCATGCCGGAGTAGTATGCACAGGACTTGTTTGGGTTGACCCATTGAGAAGGATTCTCAGGGGTTGCAGCAGGGATGAGGGTGACATAACCAGCAGCTTTGAGCTTCTCATACATCTGGTCGATGGGTTCAGCGATGGCAGTATACTGTTTTGGAGGTCTGTGATCAAAATTAGGACGAGGTCTAGGGAAGTTTTGACGGGTAGAGGGTGATTGGTAATGAGATGGTTGGGAATTGTAAGTGTAGAAGACATGAGCGGGTTGAGAGTATCTGGGTGAAGCATTTTGATATGTGGGTGGTGGGGATTGGTAGGTGGGTGGCGGAGCTTGGTATGAAGGCGAGGGTACTTGGTTATTTGGGGTCGGTTGGTATGTGAGTGGAGGTGTTGGGTAAGTTTGGTATTTGAGTGGGGATTTGGTTCTTTGTGCAACCATCACGGCTCCCGCGTCTCTTTTCTTAGACACACCACCAGATTGCAAATCCTTGTTTGTAGCTTGCAAGGCTTCAAAATTTGTGACCATACCGCTCTTGATACCTTCTTCAATCCGTTCACCTAATTTGATAATGTCGGAGAACTTGTGGTTCTCAATCATCATCAACCATTCATAGTACTGCAGGTCCTGCGCCCGGACAAATAACTTGTTCATCTACTCCTCTTCTAAGGCGGGTCTGACCTTAGCAGCTTCGGACCTCCAGCGAGTAGCATACTCGCAAAACATCTCTGTGGGCTTCTTTTTCAAATTCTGAATATAGAACATGACTGGTGCGTTCTCTGTGTTGAACCTGAATCTGTCCATAAAGTCAGATGCCATGCTCACCCAATTCGACCATTTCTTGGGATCTTGGCTGATTTACCAAGACAACGCATCTCCTTTCAAGCTCCTCATGAACAGCTTCATGCGGATCTTTTCATCCTTCCCTTATCCAACTAGCTTGTCACAATAAGCTCCCCGATGGACCCTTGGATCACCTGTACCATCAAACATTTCAAACTTAGGAGGTTTGTATCCCTCGGGCAGTTCGACATCAGGCTATATGTAGAGGTCTTCATAGTTCAACCCTTCGACTCCCTTGATTCCCTCGACGCCTTGAACCCGACTGGTCAGCTTCCTAAGTTCCTCGGCCAAGTTCTTGATAAGCAGGCCCTTTTCGTTAGACTCAGGTGTGTATGTGATAGGGGGAGTGGAGTGTGGCATGGTCATGTTGATTGTTATGGTGGCCTGGCGCATCAGTGTGGAAATGGTCATTTGTGGAGTTCTGTGATTCTAGGATAAGCAATGGAGTGTTATTTGGAGTGTGGTAGGCGTTGCATTGCGCTGGAAGAGTTTGGTTCTTGGGTGTTGTGATAATGAGCTGCGGGATGATCTTGCTGTTTTGGGATGTTTTGAGGAGGTGTAGGATTCTGGATGTTGATGTCTGGGACGTTGAGGGAGAGTGACAGGTTTGCCAGATTCCGAACTTGATCAAGCTCGTATTGAAACTTTGACAACTTCCATTCCAGCTGCGACACAGTTTCATTCTGAATCCAGATACCCTAGCCATCAGTGGCCTCTACCCGTTCAACCACATTCTCATTTCTGTTATTGCCTGAATCTTCCATTTTCTTTTTGCCTTTGGGAGGACTAAGAGGAGGAGATGGAGGAGTGCCCCTGGATCTTGTAAGATAGGATGATGATGCCAGAGTGCACGAACTAACCTTTGGGGAGGGGAATAAATAAATAAATAAAGAGGAAAAAAAACAAAAGGTAGCCAAGTCAGTGAGCATTATGAAAAGTATTGCGGTATTTAAACATATTGTGCGGGAATGTAAAGCGCGTCCTAATTTGTGGACCTCTTTTGTGCCCGAGGTAGGCCTAGCGACAAATTGATTTGGAGAACTTAAGATGCTAAATGCCTCATTTTATTGATAAGAAAATAGACGAATCCCAAAACGACACTAAATAAACAGGAAGTAAAGGTCACTAATGGCCATTGGCCTTATTACATTGATAAAGTAAAAGAAAGACATTCCTATCTACTTGGTCCCAGAAGGACCTTCCCCAGACTCGGCATTCTTGCTTCCCTCGTTCCCCAATTTGCGAAGTCCTAGCAATAGGTATGCTCTGGCTAGATGTCCTCCTTCGGTCCCTTCAGCCTTTTGACAGTCTTCAACCCTTTTGAGAAATTTTTCCTCCAGCTCCACTATGCCTCGCTCCAAATACCCTAACCTTTTAACCATGATACATGAAACAACGTAATGGAGTAAAGTTTCTATGGGGTTTAGACTGGTACCCTCGAGCGGACAACTCAAGGGGGAAAGGCACGGAACCGCCGACTGCACCGTTTATCGGCTAGTTTTACCGCAAATAAGTCTTTCCGAATTTAGGGGGTAATAATATAGGAAGAGCGCAACCACTCATCAAGCGTTGCTATAGTATTTTGTTTGGCACGAGTGGAGTATGATGTTGAATCATGATTATGCAATAAACAGTAAAACATGTAGTCATGTATTTTCACGTTATGAAAGCAGTAAATACAACAGTTTATAATATAAAAGTGGTTACAAAGGAAGGAAACAACAAAATATGTCAGTTACTTTTGAAGAAAAATAAATGCTTAAATAAATAGACAAGTAATTGCACATAAGGGAAATGGGAAGAGGTACAAATTCACAAAGCAATTTGAAAATGGTAAAAGCCTGAAAGTCCCCAGCAGAGTCGCGATGCTGTCTCGCCCCCTCTTTCCTCACAGAGATCGGGTTTATGACATTCGGTTGAGACAAATCTTTCTTTTTGGGAAAGGGGTTTGTGTTTTTTAGAGTCGCCACCTAACGATTTTTAAAGGTGCGTTAGGACACCAAAAGCGTTCATTTACAACTACGTTGCTAACCAGAGACAGAGTAAGGGCTTGAAATTATCCTAAGGGGAAGGTGTTAGGCACCTCTCAGGATCCACAAGTGTGGTTCCCGGCCAAACAGCTTTTGTGAATTTGTACGGCTTGGCAAACAAACAAATAAAGGCTCAAATAAGAGGGGATCTAAGTCTTAAGCATGCAGATGTTTGAAAATAGTAAAGAAGGTTAGATTTTGAATGAATTACGATCTAATCATATAAAGGGTATCTTAGGTTTATAATAATATGGATCACATCAATGCAATACCCGATATGACACTCCTCGAAGAGGGGCTACACGTGGTATTAGCGCACCGGTCATCATATCAATATTCTACCCTTTCCCACCCCGTGAAGGTAATTAAAGCGTGTGTTGGTCACGAACTCTATTGCATGTTGTTACCCATCCCTTCCTATTAGTTTTGGAGGAAATTAGGACTCCTATCCTAAAGGGAGGTTCTAGGCAGACCCTCAGGTTTTAAAGGTAAAAATTCTAGGGCGACAGATAACAAAACAGGTAGGACTGCACATAAGGGAAGAACATGGAAAGAAATTAAGGGGCTCAAGTATACCTCCACATATATTGCACATAAACAGCATGACTCATACACAGTTAAGGTCCAGATTCAGGTTCAGATCCTAAGCATGGTATGTAAGTGACAATAGCAGGATCAGATTTGTCATAACTCAGAGAGGAAGTCTTAATCAGGCTTGCCTACTGGTTTTAAACATGCTGACAGTTGAACATTAATCACAAAGGACAGTTCTGGTTTTATTTCTTTATGGCTGATTACCTAAGACTTTCCTAGGCGTGTAGCATTTATGACAATTTCAGGTCGTTATACCTAACATCATGCGGTTTTAAGTGTTGCAAATATTCAGAGGCTAATTACCAATTTATTAGAACAGGAGGGTATTTTATACATCTTTATTTAGACTGGGTGTAGTTGAATGAGTACGATCCTATAATATGATGTCTAATGCAGAATGATGCATATGCAGTTGCTAAAACAGGATCTCTAAATGCACATAGAATCATAGCATTATGCACAGTTTCAGGAATAACATAGGTGACAGATTTTAATCATTGTTGCCTAGAACCAGATCTCTACCTGTATAGCATGATGAGACATGATTGCAGTTTGTGTTACCATTATTTATTCTAGGACAGGATTTCTAAATAAAGATTCAGGACACATTTATATGAGCAGAATCACATAATAGCAATTTACTAAATTATTTGTCCTATAGGCAGGATCTCTAAGTGAGGGCAATGAATGATGACACGCTGAAAGGAAAACAGTATATATGAGCCTAAGTAGCATGATATCTAATGCATGGCATGTTGTACCTAAACATGGCTGTTATTGCGCATAGAGAAAATAAACTTAGAAACATGGTCTCTACCCTTAATTATACTATAACATGCATATTACCCACCTCTTTTCACTATCCAACCCCAGAGTTGTTTACAGTTATTTATTACAGACCATTGAATAGGAATTACATAACTGAAAATAAAGAAAATAAGAAGTTAACTATAGGCAGCCTACAGTATAGGCCCAGATCTTCATGTCCTCAATGACAAGTAATGTTTCACTGCCTTTTAACAATCCGGATGTGTCAGAATTCCCTAACGACCTCAAGGGATCCCGGCAGTGCTCACACCCAGATTTCATAGCCAAGATAGAGAGTAAGTGCAGTGTGGAAAGGCCAGCTCTTATGTGTCAAAGTTCAGAGAGAGCTCAAGGGTCCCAAGGCAATGCTCACACAAGAGGGGCAGAACCTAATGTCTAAGAGTATAGTGGAAGTGCTCATAGTGAGTAAGAAAATTTTAAAACAGTTTTGATAAAGAGAGAGGTTTAATGAAAATTAGCTTAAAAAGGGTAAGGCAGTAGCACAACCAACATACTCAAACAGCACACACAGAATAATAAACAGGAATTAAGACAAGTTCAGCAACCACAAGCAGGGAGATGAGGGATTGAGGACAAGTAATTCACATGTAAGAGAATATTTGCACACAGGTAGACATCAGAGAAAGCATTTCAGGTCTTAGAAGTCACATCACATTCTATCACAAAATGTTCATGCCAGGAGCTTAACAACATTAGATTGAGGGATGCTAAACAGGTTCATACATTAGGTTCAGGGAAGGGGTTTAGGATTACTTAGTAGCTAGGAGGTCACGCACATATGCTGATAATGTACTGGGGTTAGGGAGTAAGACAAAATTGTAACAAACAAATAGGAGGAGCAGTAGACATGCTGGAATAAGGGGAAGGGAAATCACATAGACAGAATAGATATGCTAGTTACAGGGTAAACAGTAGAACCACAAGTAGAAGCACAAAAGGAATAAGATAAAGTGCAATACGAACATAAACATGTTGTTTTAGATGCTGTAAATCAGTAGAAGACATACCAGCCAAGACTGAGAGAATAGAACAGTAGTGTGCGGAGAAGTAGAGCAATATGACAGTAGTTTGCAGAGCAAGAGAGAAGTAGAGCAAGTAGAGCCATAATAAGTTACTCAGTCTTGGCTTTCAGCCGACTGAGTAGCCAGTAGTCAATAAGAGAGAGAGTGTAGGAAAGTAAGAGAGAGAGCAATGAGTATGCTTGTGTCTGTGTGTGCGTTCGTGTGTGTGCTGATGAGAGTAGAGTACTTATAGTTTTTAAAACGAGTAGAAAAATAAGGTAAGGAGTACTAGTCTAACATAATTATAGAAATAATACTCAATCAGAATCAATTAAAGACCTGAAATCCCTTTAATTAGGGAGTCATAGTTCAAACAGGCACAAGAATAAGGAAAGAATCAACTACGAGACTGATTTTACCCTAATAGGAGTAGTAAAAGCATGTATCATGTAATAAAGACCAAATACAAAATATTTCAAGTAAGGAAAGTATACGTTAAATAACTGAAAGCATATTTGTGCACATAAATAGGGCAGAACACAATTTTAATCTTGGAAAGTAGTTAAAAGGATCGCGAATTAGACTGAAAATCACATGGAATCAGTACTAACTAAGGAAAGTATCACAGAAATGAGAAAGCAATTTGAAAATCGTTACAGAATTATAAGAGACATACACAAAATCATAGATTCAAGGAAAATATCATAGCTTTACGAACAAAATGCACACAATCAGTAGAGTATTAATCATTAAATGAATAATCAGACTTACTAAACAATAAATAACACAAAAATCATAGAAACCTTAGGCAAGCAATGAGAGAAACAATAGAAGATCAAAAACCCTAACAACAAATTAAAGCGAGAAGCATAGAACACATAGAAAGTCCAGAAGAAACATACAGGTTAGCAAAACACAGTAAACAAGACGAACTCAAACCCTAGAAATTGGGGTTTCGATAGAATAACTAGGGTAAAAGGGAAGACTCAAGCAAATGTTTAAAATCATACTGAGAATCATAGGTTAGTACTAAAAATCAGAAGATAAAGCATTTTAAAAAGGGGTTAGGAAATCCTAGTTTTAAAGATGAAGAGTCGTTCATAAAACATGAGATTTTTTGGAAGAAAACGTGTAAAACCCTTAGGATACACATAGATCTATCACAGATCTAAAAAAAATCGGACGATTTAAAGCTAGGGTCTCCAGAGAAAACCCAGAAAGGAGAAGAAGACTTAAATATTACCGGCGTTTGGCCGGAAAATGCAAAGATCTTACTCGAACGGCCATAGGTGACTGAAAAATATGGCATGGGCCATAGGGTCGCTTGAGAGCCTTCACCGGTGACACAGGTGTGAAAGATGGAGACATAAGGTCGAGGAGAGGTGAAAACTTCATAGTTTCCGGCGAGGAGGCGGCCGGAGAGGGGAGATACATAGCCCAGGGACGAAGGTTCTAGATAGAGGTGAGAGCATTCAGAGAGGTAGGTTTAAGAAGTGAGACGGGAAACTAAACGGGGGGGGGAGGGTAGTCTTTAGGAATTAATATGGTAAGTTAATGTGGGTCGTTGATTTGAATTAATCAATGGCTCGGATCAAAAGGGAATTGGGCCGGGTATATTTATGAAGATTGGGCTGGGTATTTGGGTTAGTTAAGTGGGTAAGGGGTTAGGATAATTTTTAGGCTACAATTGAAATAAAGGTGGCTAATTGTTAAATACTCAACTAAATTAGATAAAACAATTTATAAAAATAGTTAATAATTGTATAAAATGAAATTGATGCTTAGAAAATAAATTAACATGACTGATTAGCATTTAAAAAAATACAAAATTACTACTTACTGGATAAAAATAGTATAAAACATATGATTGAGCTATAATTGCAAAGTTATTGCAATCATAGCCAAAGAGTGCCAATTTGGCTAATTGTGAAATAATTTGGTCTTAGTAGGACCCTAAATAATAAATTAAATCAAAAAATATTTTTGAAATTATTTGTAATTCAATTTTGTAATTAATTATTAGAAATAAAATACTGGATAAGTTATAAATAAATTAATAAAATATGAAAAAATTATAGAAAAATACCAATTGTTATAAAAACCGATTTTGAAGGTATATATGCAAGTTAAAAATAATTTGAGGAAAAATTAGGTATCAACAATGAGTTTTCATTCATAATATCAAAATGAGCTTCCCTAAAATTAGAGCCTTAAGGGCTATTTATACTAGGGAGCTAAATATTATAAATATAGCCACCAAATGTAGTATAGTCATTAATTGTTGACAAAATTATATATGTAGTTGTCCCGTTGTGAAAGTAGCCCCAACGCTCGATGGCTATCTAGATTGTATCATCCTCCCTCCCTTAAAAGAAATTCGTCCTCGAATTTGGACCTTTAAACAAAAGAAAGGGAGCTTCATTAGTAAAATTTTAACTTGGACATAAGCAAGTGCCTCAAACTAACAAGGAAACCATATTTTAGCAAATTTATGGTAAATCCAAGCATCCTAACCAATAAGTAAGACAAATCTACCATTCAAACCAAAATCTAATGATACCCATGGATAAAACAAAGCATGAAAGCTACCAAAAATATGAGAATTGTCATGAAATACCTCCAATCTACACATCAAGTGTGCCCCAATATAAGAATCATCAAGAAAAATATTAACTTTCATAGCTTTATCAAGTCCAAGCATAAGCATAAGCCAAATAAACAAGTCATTCTTGAATTCAAGCCGACATGAGAAATCAAGAATAAGAATAGTATGTTCAAACAAAAAGCCTCTTGGCTTCACCAATATTATCATTCAAGAAAGATTTAGCATGTTTTTTCTTAAACTCATAACACCAATCCACATGAAATTTATCAACTTGCTTTAAAGTCAAAGCACTAGTGTAGTGGAACAAATTAGCTCTATCAAATACATGAGTAGAATAAGTTAGAAAGTTTACACCAAGTAAAGAACTTTCTTATTTTTTAAAAAGTTTAGCTTCCAAAACAATCTCATTAGTAATCTCAAACGACTTCTCAAAAATGGAACCTTTGATTGATAAATTCAAATCGAACTCAAAAGATTCCATCTCACAATCAAACAAGAAAGAATCAAATGGCTTAAAGCTTGAAACTATACCACTCAATTCACCTTCAAATAAGCAATCATCACCAATTAAAGAATGATCCTCAAAATAAAAGGCATGAACAATAGGAATCAATGGATCAAACTCAACAAAATCACATAAATATGCAACCTTTACACTTTTCTCAACCTCAATCAATGCTTCTTCATAAGCAAATAAGTCAGTCAAACCATCAAAACAACTAGAATCACTATCTAGTGTATCTCCACAACTCAAAGAATCATTAGAATCAATAAGTGTACCCAAACTAACACTTGAAATATCACTATGATCATCACAAGAAGAAAGAGTGTTAGACTTAGCAATCATACCTTGATGCACTTCTAAAGATTCTATTTTACCTCCTTGAAGAATAGAAGAATCTTCACTTTGGGCTAGGGTGGTTTCAGTCACTTCACTTGGATTTCTTTCTTGAAGACTTCCACTTGAACTTTTCTTCAAAGGATCTACACAATAAGCCAAACAACTAGCAAGAAAAGCATTAGTCATGAAAGAATTATAAGAAGAATGTCCCTCACTTGAACTCTCTTGTTCTCTCTCTTCTTTCTTTTCAATCTTTTATTTTCCTTCTTTCTTGGCTCTCTCACTCAACTCTTTCATACGCCTATAGTCTTCATTCACTTGAAACGAAGTCAAAGGAGTAAGGACTATTTTTTTGCCATTTTCCTCAAAAGAATATTTATTAGTCCTTCCATCATGGAGAGCATCCTTGTCATATTGCCATGGCCTCCCCAACAATAAATAACATGCTTGCATGGGCACCACATCACAAAGAATATCATCAACATACTTTTCAATTTTGAAACTCACCGAGACTTCTCTAGTTACTTTAAGTTCACCACATTCATTAAGCCATTGGATTTTATACGAACGAGTATGCCTTTGAGTTTTCAAGTTCAATTTGTCAACCATAGAAGCACTAGCAACATTAGTACAACTACCACCATCAATAATAAAAGAAATTACTTGATCTTTAATCTTACACCTTCCATTGAACAAGTTCTCTCTTTGGTTCATATTTTCCATCACTTGTGCACTCAACATTCTCCTAAAAACATACAAAGGTAAATTAGGAGTGTCATATTCTACATCATCATCACATTTGGCTTCCTCTTCTTCACATGATTCTATACTTTCTTCCCTTTCATAAGCTTCTTCCATAAGGATTATGGTTCTTCTATTAGGACATTCACTCATTTTATGACCATATCCTTGACATTTGTAGCACCTATTAGAGTTAGGATTTTGGAAATAAGGTTAAGAATTGTTACCTCCCTCCTTAGCCTCCACCTTTGGTTTGCCTTTGTCATTTTGCCACTTGGAGTTAACTTTTGGCTTGTTTTCATTTGAAAGAGATTTTCAAGTTTCTTTATTTTTGCTCCATGAAGTGTTGTAATTTTTGAATTTTCTCTCTTTGAGTTGCCTCTCTTCTTGGAGTTTATTTTCAACCTTGATAGCCCCTTGGAGTGCCTCATGTATAGTAACAAATTTGTGCAAAGTCATTTGGCTAGAAATTTCCTTCTTAAGCCCCGCCAAAAATGTAGAAATCATGAGTCTTCCATTGTCATCAAGATTGGCTCTAACCCTAGTGGTCTCCAACTCTTCAAAGTAAGCCTCCACATTCTTGTTTCCTTGCTTTATATTGTAAAATTTGGTAAGCAAGTCATTCACATACTTTTCGGGCACAAATATTGCTCTCATAACCACCCTAAGAAACCCCCAAGAGTCAATGACAATATCTCCATTTCTATTTCTATCCCGTTTCTCTTTCTCCCACCAAGAAGAAGCATAACCAACAAGTTTAGAAATGGAATTCTTGAACCTCTTTGTATCGGATACATTGTTAAGCTCAAACATCCTTTCCATTTGTATTTTCCATTCTAAAAATTCCTCGGGGTCGCTACTTCCCTTGAAAGTAGGAAGTGAAGTCTTGATGTTATTAAGACCCCAGTCTTCTTCATCTCCCCATCTTCTACCATGTTCTTTATTACCAACATTTCCATCATAACCATAATCATAAGCATCATTCAAGTTTCTACCTTGATAGTTCCTACCATGCCTTCCACCTCTCCTCGAAAACCTCCTTGTACATTCCTTCTAGGTTGGACTCTAATCGGTTCATCATATTGCTCGTCATAGTCCAAATCATCATCCAAGTCATTTTGCGGTTGTTGTGGCCTAGGAGGTTGTTGTTGATGCTCAACTCTTACTTGTCTATCTTGTGGAAGTGGACCTTGTCTTGGTACTTGATTTTTATCAACTTGTGGTTGATTGATAAGCCTTGCAATGTGTGGTGCGGTCGAAGTAGAACTATTTTGTAGTCTTGCACTAGTTCCCACTCCTTGGTTGGGATTAGGTGACAAGCCTTGCCATTAGTTAAGAAGGTGTCATGAGACTTGACCATATTTTCCATGTTGTCAACTTTCATAATCAAAGCTTGTAAAGCCTCCAAAATGGTCTCATTAGAGACTCCTTCCTTTGGAGTTGAAGTAACCCCAATATTCAAAGACATAGTACCTACAAATAAAGAAAACAAGTTAAAATAAAAGGACCTATCCAATTCACTCCCTTAGTATATCCCTCAAAAATTGCACTCAAATTTACCACTCGTGTATCTCTCTTGTGCCCTCGACTTTTAGGCACACACTCTAAGAATCTCACCACTCAAGCATTGTTCACTCTTGGATGAATATCCAAAGTTGATATCAAATTCAATCAAGGTACTTTCAAGTGGACCTTCCAACTTCGAGGCGAGAATGAAGTTTATGTGACTCAACAAAGAAGCTAAAATAACTAAAGGACAATGGAAACAAGAAATTAACAACGAAACTAAAGAAAAAAAGCACAGATAAAATTAGCACGAAGTAAAAGAAAGCACACAAAAACTAGTTTATCATTAAGTATGAACTAATACTTAATTAAACTAACTAGGATAAATAATAAAAGAGAGTAAGAAATAAAAATAAAAAAACAAGCTAGAATGGCTATTTTTGAAACTGGGCAGATATGGGTTACTCGACAAAGTAGCTATTTCTGCAAAATCTGAAAATTTGCAGCACTTCTTCCTCGTTGCATTTGGGACTAAAAAACAGTCCAAAAGTGGTTCAAATCTTCACAACTCAGTCCCAAATTCAATATACAAGCTCCACAAGATGTACCTGATATTTTGGAACAACACTCACTCGAAATAAAATTCAATTTCGAAAACCCATAATTTGAACTTAAGCTTCGAAGCTTTCTTCCATGGCTGTCAATGGAGTTTTCTTCTTCAAGTTTCCACTCCAACTCAATGATATTCACGAAATAAACTCATATTTAGAAGCAAACAAACGTGAATCAATCGAACCAAGCTCTTTTTTGTTTAATCGCATATTCGTGAATTTCGACAAGCTTCGCCTGAAACTTCAATGGCGGACAACTTGGTGTTTTAAGTTCCAGGAAACAAAATCAATAGATCTAGGTTCCAAATAGTGAGATTCAGCAGATTTCACGCAATGATTCAACACCCTCTATTTAATTTTTTTTTAATTTTCTCAATCACTACTTAAAAAAAAAAGAATCGAAACCCAGCAGTTATAGAGTGCGGTCGTTCGATCCCAACTTCACAAATCAGTACCCAAATAAATTTTGCACAATCAACAAAACCAAATCAGATTTGAACCATAGATTCCAATGAAAATCGAAACAGTGAGACCTAACAAGAACAACAAGCTATTTTAGGATTTTTTGACTTGTTCGATTTTTTTAATCAATTTTTGATATAAAATTCAGTGCAAATAATCAAGGAATTTGTAGAAACAAATCCCTTAGCCTTCGCTCTGATACCAAGATGATACGAACGCGGAAGCAAAATAACAAGAACACAAATAAAATGATCGAAAGATAGAGATTTAGTAGAGAACCAACTAAGGAAATTGAAAGAACATTTGAAATAAATAAATATCCAATTAATTTAAAATTTAATTGACCCAAAACTATAGGAAAAAACCTCAAGGGGAAGCAATCCCTTTGCAAGTTCACCTTAACAAGCAATCAACTAACATAGGAATTCATCCTAAACACTCTCAATGAGTTTTCATTCACAATATCAAAATAAGCTATCCTAAAATGAGAGCCTTAAGGGCTATTTACACTAGGGAGCTAAATATTACAAATATAGCCTCCAAATGTAGTATAGTCATTAATTGTTGGCGAAATTATATATGTAGTTGTCCCGTTATAAAGTAGCCCCTAACGTTCGATGGTTATCTAGATTGTATCAGCGCCGGTGCTCTAGCTGCACCGCGTGGTCGTCTACTACCCTGACCCTGGCCTCTGGCGGCTCTGGCAAGGGGCTCGGGTGCTTGATTGTTAGATCTCCCGGTGCGGGTCCTCACCATCTGTGAGAAGAATAGAATAGAAAATTTTAGAATTTTGATGTCAATAACTCGCACGACGGGAATCAAAGAAGTATGATTGTTTCTTAATAGTTCTATAGCCTCTCGAAGATAAGTACAGATGTCTCCGCACCGATTCGCAAGACGCTAATAAACCAGCTTGTGACTCACGATGCCTATGAACCTGGAGCTCTGATACCATTTTGTCACGACCCATTTTCCCCTTCCGAAAGACGTCGTGACGGCACCTAGTCGCTACCACTAGGTAAGCCTATTAACATTGAAATAACTGAAAATAAAGAATATAAAGGAAACAGCTAAGCATTAAAAATGGCTATATAAAGGTAAAATTTCGCTCGGCATATACAAGTAAAACCAATTTGTCGATTTATACACAACACTTCCCAAAACACGGAACCATGAGTCACAAGCTATACGAAATCTATCTAACAGTCTGCTATACAAAGAGCCGAAGAGGTAAAGGAGGGAAACAAAGTAAGAGATAGAGGGGGACTCCGAGGATCTGCGAACGCATGTAGATATACCTTGAGGTCTCCGGTGGATGCTGCTACTGCACTAATACTAAGGCGGACGAGAGGTACCTGGATCTACAAACAAAAATAGGTGCAGGAAGGGCGTGAGTACACCACAATGGTACCCAGTAAGTGCCAAACCTAACCTCGGTCGAGTAATGATGAGGTCAGGTCAGGGCCCTACCGGTATAAATATAATGAAATAAGACAGAAAGAGATATATTACAGTAAAAACAAATATGGAAATCTATAGGAATAGAAGTCAATGAAAGCCATGAGCTCAGAACATAGTAATAACAACAAGGGGATCTCTCGGGATATCGTCCCGTATTCCCAAACGTAAATGTGCAGGTGGATCTCCCGAAATACCATTCCGTAGTCCCAAAGTAAATATGCAGTGTTGGGGGATCTCTCGGAATACCGTTCCATAGTCCCAAAGTAAATATGTAGTATATGGGATCTCCCGAAATACCGTTCCGTAGTCCCAAAGTAAATATGCAGTACAGGGAGATCTCTCGGAATACCGTTATGTAGTCCCAAAGTAAATATGCAGCTCAACCAATAAAAACAACAATTACCGCAAGAAACGTACAGTTTAGGCTAAGTTCAAACCAAAGAAAACAGGAATTCCACTAAACATGCTGCACATAGTTCAAATAGACAATCAAAACACATAGGCATGCTTTACTAATCTAAACAAGGTAATTACATATGCTAGTGTAAGTTCAAACAAGGAAAAAAGGTTATGATTTAGTGAAAAATGGAGTTTTACAACAAATAGCTCGTGTACGTACTCGTTACCTCAGGAACACGGCACTCATATATCAAACAGTACCAAAATCCTAAGGGGAGTTCCCCCACACAAGGTTAGACAAACCACTTACCTCAAACCAAGCTCAAATCAATCTAAAACCATGCTCTTTCCACGAGTATCCAACTTCGGGTGGACCAAATCTAGTCAAATCAATTACATAACGTAAATATAGCTACAAGTAACTAATCTAGCTAATGAAATCAAAGCTAAGGCAAGAAAATAGAAAAACGCCCAAAAAGCCTCCCCGGACCCACGTCTCTGAAATGGGTAAAAGTTACCAAATAAGAACACCCATTCACTCACGAGTTCACTCGTACAAAAATTATCCAAATCCGACTCCTCAATACCACTCAAAACTCAAAAATTCGATTGGGGAACTTTCCCCCCAATTTCCCATTTTCCCACACAAATTCCTTAATTGAATGAATAAAACAACAATATATTAATGAAATGTGATCAAAATAGGATTAGGAATCGTTACCCAATGTTTTCCTCTTCAAAACCCTCGAAAAATCGCCTTCTCCCGAGCTCAAAATAGAATTTTGTGAAAATGAACATCATCCTCGATTCCGCGCTCTTCCTGCCCAGCGATCTCGCACCTACGGGCCATGGATCGCACCTGCGAAAAATCCTTCGCAGGTGCGAAATGACTAAGGTTCCCTGGGTCCGCATCTGCGAAAAGAGGGTAGCACCTACGACCTCTCCACTCCTGCGCATCTTCCCCAACGCAGAAGCGAGGCCGCTTCTGCATAAATGTCACGACCCCAAATTGTAAGCCGGCCGTGATGGAGCCTATCAGGATACTAGTCTAGCCAATCTATCGCGAAATAACATAAAGACTTTCCATTAAATTCAAAACCGTTCGATATTCCATAAAATTCTTCTGGTTTAATAGTTTAAAGCAACAAAACGAATATAATAGTTTATACACTGCCCCAAAACCTAGAGTCAACCGTCATGAGCATCTATAAGCAATACAACGTACTACTATTACCTTACTACAACCAGTTCTAGGAAATGATATCAAATAACAAGATAAGAAGGGAAAGAGGCATGTTGCGGACGCCAAACAACTACCTCAAAATACCGAACAAAGCTCCAAGAGAATGCGAAAATAGCTAGCGCTCAGACCCAGCACCTGAATCTGCACACAAGGTGCAGGGAGTAATGTGAGTACGCCAACTCAGTAGTAATGAGAGTAAATAATGTCTAAGGCTACGAAACAAGTAAAAACAGTCATCAATGCACAGTAAATGAAGCCTTTCTTTCAGAAACACAGATACAATATCTTGTAACATTTACAAATCGCCTTCAGTAAGATATCTTTTGAAAATGTACCCTTTTTCACAAATTCCATAGAAATCAAACGATTCAGTAAATAAAGTCGACAGAGTTCATAAACAGTCCTTCATATGGAAACATGTATCATAAACATCCCCTCGGGCGTATCATGACTCAGCATCAATCACTCAGCATGCCTCACAATCACTCAGTATTAGCCCCTCGGGCTACCTCGTAGACGCTCATTCCTCCCAATCTCTCATCACTTGGCACTCGCACTCGGCACTCGCACTCGGCACTCGCACTCAGTAGGTAAATGCGCTCACTGGGGGTGTACAGACTCTGGAGGGGCTCCTACAACCCAAGCGCTAATATCAAGCCATCTCGTGGCATAATCACTCAGGCTCCCGGCCTCTCACATATCATAAATAGTGCAACATGCTGCGGCGTGCAGCCCGATCCCATAATATCCTCACAACATAGGCACTCGACCTCACTCAGTCAGAAATCTTTCAAAGCCACTCGGGCTATCAAATAAACAGGTTACTCGACCCAAAATATCATTTTATATCACAAAAGTAGTGTAAATGAGACTGATTCTCGAAATCAGTTAAACAGGAAAGGACTGAGTGGAAATCATAAGTCAACACAGTGAGGAATAGCAATAAACAACCCCCAAGGGGTCCAAACAGGTCAGCACAAGGCCCCAAACATGGCGTACAACCCAAAATATAATAATAATCTTAAAACATGAATATCGTATGAAGTGGAATCAAATACGCAACTTAATAGTTGCCACGGGACCGACCAAGTCACAATCCCCCAATTGTTCGCGCCACACACTCGTCATCTAGTATGTGCGCCCCTCCAAATTGTGATAAAAATGTGAAGTCCGGGGTTTCATATCCTCGGGACAAGATTTACAGTCATTACTTACCTCAAACCGACCAGAAAACTACTCTGCAACGCTCTTGCCTCTCGAATCGGCTCCCGATTGCTCCGAATCTAACCAAAACCAGATTAATATTATCAATATATGCTAGGGAGACAAAACACATTTGAAAATTATCAAATTAAGCACAAATCCCGAAATTGGCCAAACCCGACCCCCGGGCCCACGTCTCGGAGTTTGATAAAATCACAAAACTAGAATCCTTATCCTTCCACGAGTATACCCATATAAAATACATCCAAATCCAACCACAAATGGACCCTCAATTCCTCAATTTATAGTCTCAAATTCCCAAGCCCTAACCCCCAATTTAGCCACTAATTTTCCATAAATTTCACCCCTAATCAGTCAAATAACACCATAGAAATGAGTTTTAGTCCAAAAATATTACCTCCACGAAGTTCTCTTGATTTCCCTCTTCAAAACCCTCTCTCAAGCTCAAGTCTGTATGAGAATGTTGATGAAATAACCCAAAATTCGCGAAAGTTGGTATTTATACTCTTTGTCCAGTGAAACCACACCTGCGGACCCGCACCTGCGGTCCCATGTGCGGTTCTGTGGAATTCCATTTACAAATCCAACCTCGCATCTGCGGTCCATAAGCCTACACCTACGGTCTCGCACCCGCCACCAAATCTTATGCATCTGTAGAAAAAGCTTAGCCCCTCGAACTACGCATATGCGGCTCCCAGACCGCACCAACGACCTCGCACCTGCGGCTCCCCCTTCCGCAGGTGCGGAAAAACCATAAAGCTTACACCAGTAGTTCCAAATTACCAAAAATCATGCCGATAAACATCCGAACTCATCCTGAGGCCCTCGGGACCCCAACCAAAAGTACCATTAAGTCATAAATGATCACCCGAACCTAGTCGAACCCTCGAAACATCCAAAATAAGATCAAAACACCAAACCAACCCATGATTCAAGCCTAAGGATCTTCAAACTCCCGAAAATCACCAACGATGCCGAAACTACCCAAAACTCGTCCGAATGACCTGAAAATTTGCACACACATCCAAAATGACGCTAAGAACCTAATCCAACTTTCAGAATTCCATTCCGACCCTGATAGCTAATTTTCCACTGCCGACCGGAATTTGCCAAAAACTCATTTTTTTCCAATTCAAGCCTTATGCTACTCCGGACATCGACATCACATTCCGAACAACTCCTAAGTCCCAAATCACCTAACGAAGCTATATGAGCCATAAAATCTACATTCCGAGGTCGTTTACCCAATAGTCAACTTTCGGTTGACTTTTCTAACTATAAGGCTAACTTAAGAGACTAAGTGTCTCAATTCTCACCATGGCCACTTCGAACCGAACCAACCGGACACATCATCAATAGGCTAAGTAATACATGATAAGGCAAAAATAGGGAAAACATGGCTTAATCTTACGGAACGAACGGCTGGGTCGTTACATTCTCCCCATCTTAAACAAATGTTCGTCCTCGAACGGGTCTAGAAACATACCTAGAGTCCTAAATAAGTGAGGATATCTGCTCCGCACCTCCCGCTCGGTCTCCCAGGTGGCCTCCTCCACCGGCTTCCCTCTCCACTGCACCTTCACTGAAGTTATATCCTTAGATCTCAATCTCCTGACCTGACGCCCCAAAATAGCCACTGGCTCTACCTTATAAAACATATCACCCTCTAGCTAAACTGAGCTGAAGTCCAAGACATGAGATGGGTCACCAACATACTTCCAGAGCATGGAAACATGAAACACCGGATGAACACTCGATAATCTGGGTGGCAAAGCAAGTCTATAAGCCACCTCTCCAACCCTCTGAAGCACCTCAAAAGGCCCAATGAACCGGGGACTCAACTTGCCCCTCTTCCCGAACCGCATAACACCCTTCATGGGTGACACCTTCAGTAGCACCTTCTCCCCAATCATGAAAGACACATCCCGGACCTTTCGGTCTGCATAACTCTTCTACCTAGATTGCGTCGTGCGAAGCCGCTCCTGAATAAGCTTCACCTTATCCAACACATCTTGTACCAAATTTGTACCCAATAGCCTCGCCTCACCGGGCTCAAACTAGCCGATTGGGGATCTACACCTCCTCCTATATAAAGCATCATATGGAACCATCTGGATACTCGACTGATAACTATTATTATATGCAAACTCCGCGAGTGGCAGAACTGGTCCCATGAACCCCCTAAATCAATGACGCAAGCACGCAACATGTCCTCCAGAATCTGAATAGTGCGCTCTGATTGTCCGTCCATCTGAGGATGAAATGATGTGCTTAACTCGACCTGAGTAACCAACTCTCTCTACATGACCCTCCAAAACTGGGATGTGAACTGAGTACCTCTGTCAGAAATGATAGAAACTGGAACACCGTGCAACCGTACAATCTCCCTGATATAAATCTCAACTAACCGCTCTGAAGAATAAGTAGTACCAACATGAATGAAGTTCGCGGACTTGGTCAGTCGATCCACAATAACCCATATAGAATTGAACTTTCTCGAAGTCCGTGGGAGCCCAACTACAAAGTCCATGGTGATCGACTCCCACTTCCACTCCGAAATATCCAACCTCTGATGCAACCCACCTGGCCTCTGGTGCTCATACTTGACCTGCTGGCAGTTGAGACACCGAGCTACAAACTCAACAATATCCTTCTTCATCCGCCTCCACCAATAATATTGTCTTAGATCCTGATACATCTTCGCGGCACCCGGATGGATGGAAAACCGCGAGCTGTGGGCCTCTGCTAGAATCAACTCTCGAAACCCATCCACATTAGGCACGCATATCCGACCCTGCATCCGCATAACCCCATCATCGCCAATAACTACATCCCTGGAATCACCTCACTGAACCGTATCCTGAAGAATGAGTAAGTGTGGGTCATCATACTGGAACTCTCTAATCCAGTCATAACCTGGAGGCTACACAAGCCAATACCCGGAAGGGCTCTGATAGATCAAGTCTCACCAACTGACCTGCTAAGGCCTGAACATCAAGTGCTAAAGGTATCTCTACTGCTGGAAGATATGCTAGACTCCCCAAACTCCCTGCTCTACGACTCAAGGCATCGGCCACTACATTGGCCTTCCCTGGATGGTATAGAATAGTGATATCATAGTCCTTGAGAAGCTCCAATCATCTTCTCTGATGCAAATTTAGATCCTTCTGCTTAAGCAGATGCGGGAAACTACGGTGGTCAGTGAAAATCTCATAATGCACCCCATACAAATAGTGACACCAAATCTTCAAGGCGTGGACAATGGCTGCCAACTCAAGATCATGCACTAGATAATTCTTCTCATGCACCTTCAACTGTCTGGACGCGTAGGCAATTACCCTACCGTCCTGCATCAATACTGCTCCAAGTCCAACTCTCGAGGCATCACAATAAACTGTATAAGAACCTGAACCTGTAGGCAAAACCAAAATTGGAGTTGTAGTCAAGGATGACTTGAGCTTCTGAAAGCTCTCCTCACACTCCTCAGTCCATCTGAACGGAGCACCCTTCTGGGTCAGTCTGGTCATAGGTGCTGCAATAAATGAAAATCCCTCTACAAAGCGGCGGTAGTACCCTGCCAAACCAAGGAAACTGCGGATCTCGATAGCGGATGACGGTCTAGGCCAACTCTGCACCGCCTCCACCTTCTTCAGATCTACCTTGATCCCATCACAAGACACCACATGGCCTAAGAATGCCACTAAATCAAGCCAGAATTCACACTTCGAAAATTTTGCATACAACCTCCTCTCCCTCAAAGTCTGAAGCACAATCCTCAAATGCTGCTCAGGTGATCCTCCCGAGATCGGGAATATTCCAAGATGTCGTCAATAAACATAATGATGAAAGAATCAAGATAAGGTTGTAACACACTGTGCATCAAGTGCATAAAGGCTGTTGGGGCATTGTTCAGCCCAAATGACATGAAAAGAAACTCATATTGATCATATCTGGTCCTGAAGGCAATCTTCGAGATCTCGGGCTCCCAAATCTTCAACTGATGATAGCCAGAATGCAAGTCAATCTTGGAAATAACCTGGCAACTTTGTAGCTGGTCAAACAAGTCATCAATGCGAGGCAAAGGTTACCTGTTCTTCACCGTAACCTTGTTCAGCTGCCGATAATCAATACACATACGCATAGAACCATCATTCTTCTTCACAAACAACACCGATGCATCCCCAAGGTGACACACTAGGCCGAATGAAACCCTTATTTAGGAGTTCCTAAAGCTGCTCTTTCAATTCCTTCAACTCCCCTGGTGCCATACGATAAGGTGGAATAGAAATAGGCTGAGTGCCTAACACCATATCAATACCTAAATCAATATCCATGTCAGGTGGCATGTCTGGCAGGTATGTAGGAAACACGTCCGAAAAATCACGGACCACAGGAACAAAATCAATAGTGGGAGTCTCAACACTGACATCCCTCACAAAAGCCAAATACGATAAACACCCCTTCTCTACCATACACTGGGCCTTCAGATAGGAAATCACCCTACTAGGCACATACTCAATAGAACCTCTCCACTCAACCCTCAAAAATCCTGGCATAGCTAAGGTCACGGTCTTAGCGTGACAATCAACAACAGCATGACACGAAAATAACCAATCCATGCCCAATATCACATCAAAATCAATCATGCTAAGCAACAATAGGTCCACTCGGGTCTCCAGTGCGTCACTGTCGACTCACCCTGACGGAACTGCTCAAACTGCCTACACAGCTCCTCTCTGTGAGACTAGGGAACATACTTCTCTAAAAAGAGAGTGGAGAACTACTGCCAAGTAAGGGGTGTTGAACCAAGTAAGGCAGCTCCTGAGAACTGGAATGTAGTAAACGAGACCCCACTGGTCTCCAGTATCCCTGCAGTACGAAGCATCCTCTGACACTTTTCCAAGAGGTTCAGGTCAGAAACTAACAGAATCAGATTGAGGGGTGTGCTAGGGGGATAACATGTTGAATCTAAGGGAGGATAGGACAGCTTAACAATCATACTAGTAAAGTGAAAGTAGACATGCTAATTACAGGGTACACAAAAGAACCATAAGTAGAAGCATATTAGAAATAGAAGGAACTATAATACCAAAAGGAACATGTTGTTTTGAAGCTTTAAGTTAAACTAAAAACATACCAATTAAAGGAGAATAAGTGCAGAGTGAAGAGCAATAGAGTGAAGAACAGTAGAGTGCAGAGCAGTAGAGTGCAGAGTTACTCAGTCTTGGCTTGCAGCCGACTGAGGATAGCAAGTGAACAACAAGAATAATAAGAGAGAATGTATATGTGTGTGAGAGATTTCAGAACAGTGTATTGTTTGTGTTTGGAAAACAAGAGGCCTGGGTATATATAGCTTTGAAAATAGTAGTAAATAAGGTAAGAAGTACTAATTTAACATAGTTATAGGAAAAATACCCAATCAGAATCAATTAAGACCCGGACTCCCTTTAATTAGGGAGTCATAGTTCAAACGGGTACAAGTTGTATCAAACAAGGAAAAGAATCAATTATAAGACTGATTTTACCATAATAGGAGTGGTAAAAGCATGTGGCATGTAATAAAGACTAAGTACATAATACATAATTAAGGAAAGTACATGTTAAATAACTGACAGCATATTCGTGCACATAAATAAGGTAGAGCATAACTTTAATTCTGAAAATTAGTCACAAGAATCACTAATGAGATTGAAAATCACAGAGAATCAATAGTAACTAAGAAAAGTATCATACAATTAAGGAAGTAATTCAAAATCAGTAAAGAGTTATAGGGAAAATACACAAAATCACAGTTTTTAAGGAAAGTATTGCAGGTCTAAGGAGAATACACAAAACCAGTAAAGAGTATTATGAAACAATCAATAAAACAAATATTCAGACCTATTAAACGATAAATAGAATATGTTGAACAAAAATCAGAGAAACCCTAAGAAGGAAAATCACAGAAACAGTAGAGAATTAAAACCCTATCAACAAAATTAAAGCATAGAACTCAGAGAATACATAGATAGTTCCACAAGAGACGAGCACACACAAACACATAATCAGAGGCGGACTAGAAATAATTAGAGCTTTTCAGAATATTAACTTAGACAACAAGAAAGTATAAGAGAATTGCTGAAAAACTCAATAGAAATCCTTAAGAATTAGAAGAAAACCGTTTTTAAAAAGGGGGTCAAGAAACCCTAACTTCAGTGTGAGGAAATCGTTTGAAAAACGAAGATTGTTTTGAGGAAAACATATGAAAACATTAAAAGATGCTTAGATCCGTCACAGATCTAAAAAGATCAGACAATTTAAAGATAGGGTTTCCGTAGAAAACCCAAAAAGAGAAGAGGCTTAGATATTACCGGCGTTTGGGGCCGTAAAATGCAAGAACCTTACTCGAACGGCCATAGGAGGCCGGAAAACATGGCATGAGATGGGAGTCGAACCGTCTCTGGTTCACTTGAGAACCCCCAAACGGTGATACAAGGCGAAGGAGGGAGCCATAAGGCTGGTGAGAGGTAAGACTTCCATGGTTTCCAGCGAGGAGGTGGCCGGAGAAGGGAGGAGATAGGTTTAGCAGGTGGAGAATTTTAGAGAGAGAGTTGAGAGAGACGGCTGAGTGAATGACAGGAAAAATGAGAGAGGGGGAGGGTAGTCTTTAGGGTTATTAATGGAAAGGGTGAATCTGGGCCGTTGATTATTCAAATCAACGGCTCAGATTGGAATGGGGATTGGGTCGGTTAGGCTTAGAGGTTGGGCTTGGGTTATTGGGTTATTGGATTGGGTATCGGGCTGGTGTCAATTGGGTTGGGATCAGATTTGATTTAGGCTAGATTTTAAATAGGAAGGGGCTAATTATTAAATACCCATAAAAATAGATAAATAATTTATAAAAATAGTTAATAATTATAATAAATGAAATTAAGGCTAAATAGGAAAAATTAAGGTAATTAACTAATATTTAAAATATAAAATGACTAATTATTGAATTAAATGGTATAAAATGTACAATTAGGCTATAATTGCAAAGATTGTTGTAATTACAGCTAAATAATGCCAAATTGGCTAATCTGTGAAATAATTAAATCCTAATAGGATTAAAAATGATATATTGATCCAAGAAAGAATTTGAAAATTATTTGTAATATAATTTATGAATAATTATTGAATTTAAAATACTGAATAAATTTGGAAAAGAAATTAATAAAATATAGAAAATTATGGAAAAATACCAGTTGTTATAAAAAGTGATTTTGAAGGCACATATGCAAATTTTAAAATAGTTTGAGGAAAAATTGGGTATCAACAGCTGCCCCTCTTTACCCGGGAAGGATGAAAGAGTTGTCGGGTAAAGATATGATGGCCAATTTTGACCGAGTGAAATGGTTTGAAGAGATTTCGGCCGCACCCTGGTTTCTGAGTTGCCTACATATCCCTGCTTTTACACGAATCAGGACGTATGTGGTTCAGGAATCATCGGTGAAGTATACCGATGAAGTTTTACAAGAACGGACGCAAAGTATAAGGTTAGGTGCACAAACGGCTTACAGGGGTTGTTAGGAGAACTGAAGCGAGACCGCTCCTGCCGAGATGGCAGTTTGATCGCCGGATTACCTGCAAATAAATAATACAAGCATATATTGTGCGTAATTTAAACATGATGCAAATTTCCGTTGGACCATGAATGATGTCTTTGGACGGTTAAGGATAACGTCCTCAGACCATGAAGTCCTGGGCTATGAATTGCTTGACGCAGGATTCGCAGGCCATGAAAATAATATTCTGAGGACATGAGAATGGTGTCTCCGAACCATGATGCCTTTGAATAATGATACGCAGAGGTTGGAAGAGATCCTCAGGCCATGGCAAGGTGTTCTCGGGCTATGAAGATGGTGCCTCCGAATGATGACGCCTTTGGATGAGTTGGCGATATTTCAGCCTATGCAGATGCAATAGAATGATGCTGACAAGACAGAGCTTAGTCTTGCGAATAAAAGGGTAGATATTATCCCGAAAGGAAAGCGAAGTAAATAGTGCTTGAGACAGCGGTTAGTCTCGAAAGGTAAATTGGAGGCAGAGCTTAGCCTCGGAAGGCAGAATGGTAGCCTTATGCATTGCAGATGGTGACAGTGCTTAGTCTCGGAAGGCAGAGCGTAGCCTTATGCAATGATGTAGATAGAGGTAGAGCTTAACCTCGGAAGGTAGAACGGTAGCCTTATGCAATGATGTAGATGGAGGTAGAGCTTAACCTCGGAAGGCACAATGTAGCCTTATGCAATAATGTAGATGGAGGTAGAGCTTAACCTCGGAAGGTAGAATAGTAGCCTTATGCAGTAATGTAGATGGAGGTAGAGCTTAACCTCGGAAGGAAGAATAGTATCCTTATGCAATAATGTAGATGGAGGTAGAGCTTAACCTCGAAAGGCAGAATAGTAGCCTTATGCAATAATGTAGATGGAGGTAGAGCTTAACCTCGGAAGGCAGAATAGTAGCCTTATGCAGAGATGAGTATGCAGAGGGAGACAACGCTTAGTATCGAAAGGGAGAATGGTAGCCTTATGCAATAATGTAGATGGAGGTAGAGCATTAAGCTCGGAAGGCAGAATAGTATCCTTATGCAAATGGAAGGCAGAATAGTAGCCTTATGCAAGAACAACAATAACAAATGACAGTAGAGTTTCTTAGCTGATAGTGGATTGCGGCATTGTGATTATTGGGAGCATTGTGACTACAGAGCATTACTTGTGTGTGACGATAGCAAATGTCGGCAAGTGCAACGGTTTTGAGAATCGTATTTTGGACAATGCTTGTCCCGTGGATGGACTGTACGTTTAGGGATCCAACGTGTGTCCCAAATGTTAAGTTTTGAGTTATGGCAAGGTTGCTAGAGAATCCCATTGTTGCATGTGTTCCATCCTTTGAGGACGCTTTTCCAAATGAAGGACGTGTTATTGATTTTTTTTGTCCCGTATTTTTTTATGAGAACATTTGCCTAAGGACAGATGGCTTGGCAAGGATTCGCCAAGCTAGGCCACTTAACAAAGTCCTATTTTTTGAGTTAGTAGTCATTAGGTCTAGGCCACCAAGGTCCTTAGGCTTGGTAATGATATTCCAATTGATTAGGTGGAGTTTTTAGGATTCGTTTGTAGTCCCCAGATGAAATTTCTTTGAATTTGGTCAATTTATTTATGTATTTTGGTAGGAAGAATAGTGTATTGCATTGCATGATTTGGAATGGAGTTTAATGTTGCTAGGGCTAAAGTGGTTCTTCCAGCTATGTTTAGAAATTTAGGTTTGCATGTTGAGAGCTTGTCGCGTATTTTATCAATGATGAATTCGAAATTTGCTGCTTTAGGATTTTTATCTAAAATCGAAAAGCCCAGGTATTTCCCAAATGATTGGCTTATTTTGATATTGAAGCCATTTGTTATTTCCCTGGCAGATGTTATTGAACAATTTTTGGAGAAGAGGATCTTGAATTTTTGGAGGTTGATTTTTGTCCTGATAGATTACAAAACATAGTGAGGCAGTTGTTAATTGTTTTATAGCTTTTTGTCTGCCCTGGCCATTAGAGTAAGATCATTCGCAAAGAATAAATGGTATATGTACATATCTCGATTCCTCGGATGGGTTGGGATCAGATTTGATTCAGGCTAGATTTTAAATAGGAAGGGGCTAATTATTAAATTCCTATAAAATAGATAAATAATTTATAAAAATAGTTAATAATTATAATAAATGAAATTAAGGCTAAATAGGTGAAATTAAGGTAATTAACTAATATTTAAAATATAAAATGACTAATTATTGAATTAAATGGTATAAAATGTACAATTAGGCTATAATAGCAAAGATTGTTGTAATTACCGCTAAATAATGCCAAATTGGCTAATCTATGAAATAATTAAATCCTAATAGGATTAAAAATGATATATTGAGCTAAGAAATATTTTCAAAATTATTTGTAATATAATTTATGAATAATTATTGAATTTAAAATACTGAATAAATTTGGAAAAGAAATTCATAAAATATAGAAAATTATGGAAAAATACCAGTTGTTATAAAAAGTGATTTTGAAGGCAAATATGCAAATTTTAAAATAGTTTGAGGGAAAATTGGGTATCAACAGTTGCCCCTCTTTACCCGGGAAGGATGAAAGAGTTGTCGGGTAAAGATATGATGGCCAATTTTGACCGAGTGAAATGGTTTGAAGAGATTACGGCCGCACCCTAGTTTCTGAGTTGCCTACATATACCTGCTTTTACACGAATCAGGCCGTATGTGGTTCAGGAATCATCGGCGAAGTATACCGATGAAGTTTTACAAGAACGGACGCAAAGTATAGGGTTAGGTGCACAA
The DNA here is from genome assembly GCA_005239525.1 of Nicotiana knightiana. Taxonomy (NCBI): domain Eukaryota; kingdom Viridiplantae; phylum Streptophyta; class Magnoliopsida; order Solanales; family Solanaceae; genus Nicotiana; species Nicotiana knightiana. The sequence continues at coordinate 31,361 of ML423807.1, forward strand.
ACGGCTTACGGGGGTTGTTAGGAGAACTGGAGAGGGACCGCTCCTGCCGAGATGGCAGTTTGATCGCCGTATTACCTGCAAATAAATAATACAAGCATATATTGTGTGTAATTTTAAACATGATGCAAATTCCCGTTAGACCATGAATGATGTCTTTGGACGTTTAAGGTTGACGTCCTGGGCTATGAATTGTTTGACGCAGGATTCGCAGGCCATGAAAATGTTGTTCTGAGGCCATGAGGATGGTGCCTCCAAACCATGACGCCTTTGAATAATGATATGCAGAGGTTGGAAGATATTTTCAGGACATGGCATGGTGTTCTCGGGCTATGAAAATGGTGCCTCCGAATGATGACGCCTTTGGATGAGTTGGCGATATTTCAGCCTATGCAGATGCAATAGAATGATGCTGACAAGACAGAGCTTATTCTTGCGAATAAAAGGGCAAAGCTTAGCCCGAAAGGAAAGCGAAGTAAATAGTTCTTGAGACAGCAGTTAGTCTCGAAAGGTAAATTGGAGGCAGAGCTTAGCCACGGAAGGCAGAATGGTAGCCTTATGCAATGCAGATGGTGAAAGTGCTTAGTCTCGGAAGGCAGAGTGGTAGCCTTATGCAATGATATAGATGGAGGTAGAGCTTAACCTCGGAAGGCAGAACGGTAGCCTTATGCAATAATGTAGATGGAGGTAGAGCTTAACCTCGGAAGGCAGAACGGTAGCCTTATGCAATAATGTAGATGGAGGTAGAGCTTAACCTCGGAAGGCAGAATAGTAGCCTTATGCAGTAATGTAGATGGAGGTAGAGCTTAACCTCGGAAGGCAGAATGGTATCCCAATGCAATAATGTAGATGGAGGTAGAGCTTAACCTCGAAAGGCAGAATAGTAGCCTTATACAATAATGTGGATAGAGGTAGAGCTTAACCTCGGAAGGCAGAATAGTAGCCTTATGCACAGATGAGTATGCAGAGGCAGACAACGCTTAGTCTCGAAAGGCAGAACGGTAGCCTTATGCAATGATATAGATGGAGGTAGATCTTAAAGCTCGGAAGGCAGAATAGTAGCCTTATGCAAATAGAAGACAGAATAGTAGCCTTATGCAAGAAATAAAATAAATAATGACAGTAGAGTTTCTTAGCTGATAGCAGATTGCGGCATTGTGATTATTGGGAGCATTGTGACTACAGAGCATTACTTGTGTGTGCCGATAGCAAATGTCGTCAAGTGCAACGATTTTGAGAATCGTATTTTGAACAACGCTTGTCCCCTGGGTGGACAGTACGTTTAGGGATTTTGAAACCTCAGTGACTGCAACCAAAGAAATATCGTGAGTTCTATAAACGGGGGGGTTAGTTCGTATCCCTGCTGGCTTTTCTTGACTTGTTGGGCTCGATCCGATGGTATTGTCTGTATTATTGGGGTAGCGTTGTTAAACAAAGTTGTTTCAAAAACAAATATGCGTGATTTTGTAAAAGCATAATTAAAATAATTTTGGGATGAACCGACGACCGTGACAGGGCTCGGGATATTGCAACCTCTCATGCTACGGAATTTCTAGGGTCCTTCTCAAAATTTTGTCCCATTTTGATGGATGAATGCTTCTGGATGTTGCTCGTGCAGCGATTGGCTGATCTTGCTTCAGAATTTTGAGGGTCCTCTTCAAAATTCTGTCCCAGTTTCCAGTTGCGGGGAAAAATGAAATTTTTATTGAATTGTGACCGAACCCATAGGGCTGCCTACGTATCCCCTCTTAAACGGGAATCAGGTCACGCGTAGTTCAATTTACATTATTGAGAAAGCATAAAGATTACACATAGTAGCGTTTGACTGCATCTAAATTGATTGGCTTTGGCCAGACTTCTCCATCCATTTCTGCGAGTATAAGTGCTCCTCTTGTCAGTACCCGGTGAACCATGTACGGACCCTGCCAGTTGGGAGAGAACTTCCCTTTGGCTTCGTCTTGATGTGGAAAGATCTTCTTCAGCACCAGTTGCCCCGGTGGAACTGTCTAGGCTTGACTCTCTTGTTGAAGGCTTGGGTCATTCTATTCTGATATAGTTGACCATGACAGACTGCATTCATTCTCTTTCCGTCTATGAGGGATAGTTGCTCAGAACGGCTCTTTACCCATTCTACATCGCTGAGCTCAGCTTTTTGTATAATTCTTAGAGATAGAATCTCAACTTCGGCAGGAATAACGGCCTCAGTACCATAAACTAGCATATAGGGAGTTTCCCCTGTTGAGGTACGAACTGTGGTGCGATATCCCAATAAGGCAAATGATAACTTCTCGTGCCATTGCTTGTGCCTTTATATCATCTTTCTTAGTATCTTCTTGATGTTTTTGTTCGCGGCTTGTACAGCTCCATTCATCTGAGGTCTGTAAGCTGAGGAATTCTTGTGTTTGATCTTGAAAGCCTCGCACATAGCTTTCATCAGGTCACTGTTGAGATTGGAACCATTGTCTGTAATGATTGACTTAGGAATCCCGAATCGACAAACAATACGATCGCAGACAAAGTCTGCCACGACTTTCTTAATCACTGCTTTTTAGGATGCTGCTTCGACCCATTTGGTGAAATAGTCGATGGCTACCAGAATGGACCTGTGTCCGTTGGAGGCGGCAGGCTCGATTGGTCCAATAACATCCATGCCCCAGGTGGCGAACGGCCATGGTGAGATTATTGCGTTGAGCTTGTTTGAAGGTATCTTTATCATATCTGCGTGTATCTTTATCATATCTGCGTGTATCTGATAACGGTGGCATTTCCAGACATACTGGATGGAGTCCGTTTCCATAGTCATACAAAAGTAACCAGCTCGGAGTATCTTCTTTGCCATAACAAAATCGTTCATATGCGGGCCACATGTCCATGAATCTCCTCTAGCAGCTTGGATTCTTCCTTTGCGTCGACACAACGTAATAATCCCAAATCAGGGGTCCTCCTATATAGGATTCCTCCGTTGTGAAAGAAGTTGTTGGATAGTCTTCGAAGTGTGCGTTCCCGAGTAGGATTCGCAAGCTCTGGGTAATCTCATTTTGCCAAATACTCCTTGATGTCATGAAACCAGGGATTTCCGTCTGCTTCCTCTTCGACATAGACATAATAAGTTGGCTGATTATGGATCTTTATGGGAATAGGATCAATGAAATTTTTGTCCGGGTGTTGGATCATTGAGGACAAAGTAGCCAATGCATCGGCGAACTCATTCTGGATTCTGGGGACATGACAAAATTCCTTCTTCGTGAACCTCTTTCTTAATTGCTATATGTGGTGCAGATACGGCAGTATCTTGGAATTCTTGGTAGCCCACTCTCCTTGTACCTGATGTACCAACAAATCTGAGTCACCAATCACTAACAGCTCCTGGACGTTCATGCCAATGGCCATGTTGAGCCCTAAGATACAGGCTTCGTATTCTGCCATATTGTTGGTGCAGGGGAATATAAGTTTGGCAGATACCAGATAATGCCTACCGGTTTCTGATATTAGGACTGCTCCAATGCCAATTCCCTTGAAGTTCGCTGCTCCATCGAAGAACATTCTCCAACCGTCATAGTATTCTACAATGTCTTCTCCTATGAATGATACCTCTTCATCAGGAAAATACATTTTCAGAGGTTCGTATTCTCCGTCTACAGGGTTCTCAGCAAGACGGTCTGCCAGTGCTTTTTCCTTGACCGCTTTCTGAGTCACATAGATAATATCGAAATCACTCAGCATGATTTGCCACTTGGCTAGCTTGCCAGTGGGCATGGGCTTCTGAAAGATGTACTTCAATGGATCCATATTCGATATGAGATACGTTGTGTAGGCACAGAAGTAATGCCTCAGCTTCTGAGCTACCCAAGTCAAAGCATAACAAGTGCATTACAATAGAGAATATCTAGCCTCGTACGGAATGATCTTCTTGCTGAGATAATAAATGGCTTGCTCCCTTCCTTCATGTTTCATCGTGTTTCCCCAGAACGCAGTCGAAAGCTCCATCTAACGCTGCAAGGTAGAGTAACAGAGGTCTTCCTGTCTCAGGTGGTACCAAGACTGGTGGTGTTGACAGTTATGCTTTGATTTTGTTGAAAGCCTTTTGACAATCATCGGTCCACTGTGTTGCGCGTCCTTCTTCAGCATCTTGAATATCGGCTCACAGATAACTGTAGATTGTGCTATGAATCGGTTGATGTGTTTAAGTCTCCCCAAGAAACTCATCACATCTTTCTTGTTCCTTGGCGGTGGTATTTCTTGAATGACTTTGACCTTTGACGGATCCAATTCTATCCCCCGGCGGCTGACAATGAACCCGAGCAACTTTCTAGCAGGAACCCCGAATGCACACTTCGCGGGGTTCAGCTTCAGATTGTATCTCCGCAACCTCTTGAAGAACTTCCTCAAATCTTCCATGTGGCCAGTGGATTTCCTAGACTTGATAATAACATCATCCACGTATACCTCGATCTCCTTGTGAATCATGTCATGGAAGATGGTGGTCATAGCCCTCATGTAGGTGGCCCCTTCATTCTTCAGGTCGAATGGCATCATCTTGTAATAGTACACTCCCCACGGCGTAATAAAAGCCATTTTCTCAGCATCTTCCTCATCCATCCAGATCTGATGATAACAAGCGAAGCAATCCACGAATGATTGCAGTTCATGCTTGGCGCAATTTTCAATCAGGATATGTATATTTGGCAAAGGGAAGTCGTCTTTCGGACTAGCCCGGTTGAGATCCCGGTAGTCGACACAGACTCAACCTTCCCATCCTTCTTTGGTACTGGAACAATGTTGGCTAACCATGTCGGGTACTGAACTACCCTGAGAACCTTGGCGTTGATCTGCTTGGTGACTTCTTCTTTGATTTTCAAACTTATGTTAGGTTTGAACTTCCTAAGCTTTTGTTTTACCGGTAGACACATTGGATTGGTTGGCAATTTGTGAGCCACAATAGACGTACTTAGACCAGTCATGTCGTCATACGACCAGGCAAATATGTCCTCATACTCCTTTAGAAATTCTGCGTATTCTTTCTTTTCTAACGGCGACAAATGAACGTTGATTCGTGTTTCCTTGATGTTTTATGAATCTCCTAGGTTGATGATTTTAGTCTTGTCCAGGTTGGACTTAGGTCTGTTCTCAAAATTCTCAACTTCTTTGAAAATCTCATCAGTTATGTCATCTTCTTCTGAATACACGTCCGTTTGTTGTGTTGTATCGTTGCATGTTACAGTCATCGGTTCATCAAGACAGGTAAGAGTAATGCTATATAGGTAAAGTGATGAGATAAAAATGATAGCAATAAATATTGATTCATAAAAAAAATTTAAAATGCTTTTAATAAACTGAATGATTGTTTTGAACATTGAAGATCTTATTTCAGGAATTTAAATGCGAAAAAGGAAATCATTATGTAAAGAAAAATAATGAATAGTGCCCGTTTTGGCCTTGCTACCCCGAGGCTCGTCGGGCTTTAGTTGTCCTGACAGTCCAATTCTTGAGGTACGTCCCTATGCTCACGACATGTATAGAAGGGCCTTCCTCCCCCTCCTCCTCGAGAATAACACAGCAGTCCATATCACTATCCTCCAGAAACAAGTTCCTCATTGCTTCAAGTGCTTCTTCTTCGTCAGATCCACAAACAGCGTCGGCCTGTTGGAAGGTCTACTCCAGATGCGGTATTGGTTGCTCCAAAGGGTAATAAGGACCGCGCCATGGTGGCGACCAGTTTTTGAATCCTTCCCAAGTGTATTCGTATCCCAAACCGAAAGTGATGTCGTGATTCTTGAGTTTGATAGGTTTGGAGATCCCCAGAAGGTTCTTGCCGAGCCCTTTACCTGGCTTGTACCCTCGCCAATTCATCATACTTGCGATCTTGGTATCCCGCCATTTGACTATGTCGATAGTGTTGACCCGTTCAATGTGGTGGTAAGTTTCTCCACCCAGCTTCCTTCTTCCTTCAATCACTGGGACAGTCTGGCAACTGTAAATAGGGTTGCTACCGTCGCCATGAATAATCACCTCTTGTTGGTTCCACTCGAACTTCACTACCTGATGTAGCGTTGATTCTACGGCCCCAGCAGCATGGATCCAGGCTCGTCCCAATAACAGATTGTAGGACGCTGGCACATCTATCACTTGGAAGTCCACCTCGAACCAAGTTGGCCCCATTTGCAGGCATAGTCTGATCTCACCAATGGTGGACCTTTGATATCCATCGAAGGCTTTCACGTTGATCGCTCCATCCTTTATCTCATGCATCCCTTTACCCAATTTCTTGAGTGTTATCAGCGGACAGATGTTAAGACTCGATCCCCCATCGACAAGGATTCTGGTGATAAAATAATCTTCGCATTGCACAGTGATGTGCAGTGCTTTGTTATGGCCCAACCCTTCAGGAGGCAGTTTGTCCTCATGGAAAGTGATCTTGTGACTCTCCAACACTGGGCCCACCATATTAGCTATTTCTCCAATAGTGATGTTGTTTGGCACATAGGCTTCGTTCAACATCTTCAATAAAGCATTCATGTGCGTCTCAGAATTCTGCAGCAAAGAGAGGATGGATATTTGCACTGACATTTTGTTCAGCTGGTTGATGACCGAATACTCCTTGGCATGTACTTTCCTCCAAAAGTCGTATGGACCTGTCTCGATAATGGGAGGCCGATGGGAAGCCTGCCTACTGGATTCAGCCAGATGTTCAGGGTATAGACTCTACCAGTTCTTGTCATACCCTGCGCTGCAACAACTTCTTCAGTCTTGACTTTGCCTTTCCTTCTCGCCTCGGCTGTATAGTCCCATGGTACAGAATTTGTATAGAAAGGTGGCGTGGTCGATATCCCCACCGTGATTGGTGTAGCTACCCTCACTTCGAATGGAACATGTGCCTGGGGTGGCAAGACTGCAACCACAAATAGTGCAGGTGCATTTTCCGGAGACACGAACTCAACTTCAATCGATACTGGTGTCTTTGCAGGTGATGTTGCTTCAAATTCAAGAGGCATGGACATATTTACCTCAGCATCCTCAGATGGTTGAATCTTGACTATGATCGGGTTGAGAGTGACTGCAGGTTTCTTTGGATCATCGCCTTCTACGATCAACCCGATTGATCCCTCGGGGTCCCAATCATCTTCTATTTCAATCAAGTTGATGCCTCCACCCTTATGGTCCGGAAGAGGATTGTTGAGGACATCTGGAGCGGATTCCTTTGCCACGATAACCTTGTTGTCGATCAGGGATTGTATATTTTCCTTCAAAAAGCGGCATTCATTGATGGTGTGCCCCTTCATGCCGGAGTGGTATGCACAGGACTTATTTGGGTTGACCCATTGAGAAGGATTCTTAGAGGTTGCAGCAAGGATGGGGGTGACATAACTAGCAGCTTTGAGCTCCTCATACAGCTATTCGATGGGTTCAGTCATGGCGATAAACTGTTTTGGAGGTCTGCGATCAAAATTAGGATGAGATCTGGGAAGTTTTGACGGGTAGGGGTGATTGGTAATGAGATGGTTGGGAATTGTAAAGTGTGGTAGACAGGAGCGGGTTGTGAGTATCTGGGTGAAGCAGGTTGATATGTCGATGGTGGAGGTGATTGATAAGTTGGTGGTGGAGCTTGGTATGAGGGTGCATGGTAATTTGGGGTTGGTTGATATGTAAGTAGAGGTGTTGGGTAAGTTTGGTATTTGAGTGGGGATTTTGTTTTTTGTGCAACTATCACGGCTCCCGCGTCTCTTTTCTTAGACACACCACCAGACTGCAAAGCCTTCTTGGTAGCTTGCAAGGCTTCAAAATTTGTGACCATACCGCTCTTGATACCTTCTTCAATCCGTTCACCTAATTTGATAATGTCGGAAAAATTGTGGTTCTCAATCTTCATCAACCGTTCATAGTACTGCGGGTCCTGGGCCCGATCAAAAAACTTGTTCATCTGCTCCTCTTCTAAGGCGGATCTGACCTTAGCAGCTTCGGACCTCCAGCGAGTAGCATACTCGCGAAACGTCTCTATGGGTTTCTTCTTCTAATTCTGAATATAGAACACGTCTGGTGCGTTCTCTGTGTTGAACCTGAATCAATCCATAATGTCAAATGCCATGATCACCCAATTCGACCATTTCTTGGGATCTTGGTTGATGTACCAGGACAATGCATCTCCTTTTAAGCTCCTCATGAACAGCTTCATGTGGATCCTTACATCCTTCCCTAATCCAACCAGCTTGTTACAATAAGTTCTCAAATGGACCCTTGGATCACCTGTGCCGTCAAACATTTCAAACTTAGGAGGTTTGTATCCCTCGGGCAGTTCGACATCGGGCTGTATGCATAGGTCTTCATAGTTCAACCATTCGACTCTACCCGTTCAACCACATTCTCATTTCTGTTGTTGCCTGAATCTTCCATTTTCTTTTTGCCTTTGCTCTTGACTTTGGGAGGACTAAGAGGAGGAGAGTGATGTGTGGCTATAATTCATGGTTTAAAGCATTATGTGCCTTACATTTTATGTGCGTTAATGATAAAAATACACGTCGTATGTGCATAATGGAGTCTATTTCATATGTAGGTTAATTGGAGATGGAAGCCGAGCTAAATGGATGCATAAACGTCAAAAATACGCTCAAAAGTCAAAAAGGAGTGAACCGGGCTATAGCCGGGCGTTTGAGCTGTAAAGCCTGGTCATACCAGGCTATAGCTCGGCGTTTAGGCTATAAAGCCTGGTAGGACCAGGCGTTTGGGGGGGCGTTAGAGCCCTAACGCCAGGCCTGGCTAGGCTTTATCCGGGCGTTTGAGCCCTAAAGCCTGGTCCCTAGTCCGGTCCAATCCGAGTTTTGAAGGTTTTAAGTGTTTCCCAGTTTGAATAGAACTCTCCTACACGTTTAGGGTTTGTCCCAAACATATAAATAGACCCAAAAACATAACTTTGAGGAGGAATTGACATGGAGGAACACATACCACGCTTGAAGGAGGCTTCTATCTAGTTTTTCTTCTCTTCTCTTCCTTTAATTTCATAGTTTATTAGTTCTAGAGTTTTGGGTGCTACATGAACGTTGTAGTTTGAAGCTTGAATTGTTCTTATTATTTTATCATATTGGTTTATTTATTCAATCTTGCGCTTAATTATTTGATTGCTTGATCACCAATTGAATACTATCTACGAATCTAGGATTGAACTCGGGAGAGGGAATTCTAGATTGCATATAAGATTGGGTAGAGCAAGATCTTAACCCTTCAGGGGAGAGGATTTGCGTTTAGGATAGGAATATACCTAATCACCTTGCTTGGTTATTATACGGTAATTATTAATGCGTTCTTGTTAATCCTAATTTCATAGGAATATAGGCGTTAGGTTAGCTTGAATAGGCGAGTTGTACTTCGGGAGAAGGCTACGAGCAATATTAACCTCGTCAATCAATAAACCAGATAAATTAATTAGACGATTGAAGTGGAAAACTCAAAAGGATTGTTTGCTAACCCATAGCTCTAGAATATCGGCTCTTATTGAATTCGTGTCTAATTTCACCAATTGTTTCTTTAATTTCATAGTTTACTATTCTAGATTAATTTTAGTTAAATATTCATACTTTAGTATTCGTTGGATAGATTAATTGTTTGGGTTTAATTTAGTTGATAGTTAATCACAAGTCCCTGTGGGTACGATATCTGGACTTACAGTCCTATATTACTTGTCGACCACGTATACTTGCGTGTGCGTTTGAGACCAACAGAGAGGGGGGAGGGCCCCTGGATCTTGTATTATAGGATGATGATGCGAGAGTGCACGAACTAACCTTTGGGGAGGGTAATAAATAAATAAGAAAAGAGGAAAACAAAAACAAAAGTATCCAAGTCAGTGAGGATTATGAAAAGTATTGCGGTCTTTAAACACATAGTGCGGGAATGTAAAATGCGTCCTAATTTGGGGACCTCTTTTGTGCCCGAGGTAGGCCTAGAGACAAATTGATTTGGGGAACTTAAGATTCTAAATGCCTCATTTTAATTATAAGAAAATAGACGAATCCCAAAATGACATTAAATAAACAGGTTGGAATGGTCACTAATGGCCATTGGCCTTATTACATTGATAAAGTAAAAGAAAGACATTCCTATCTACTTGGTCCCAGAAGGACCTTCCCTAGACTCGGTATTCTTGCTTCCTTCGTACAGTTTTCCCAACTCGCGATGTCCCAGCAACAGGTATGCTCTGGCTAGATGTCCTCCATCGGTTCCTCCAGCCTTTTGACAGTCTTCAATCCTTTTGAGAATTTTTTTCTCTAGCTACACTATACCTCGCTCCAAATACCCTAACATTTTGTTGGTGCTGATAGCCATATCATTCCATTCCTCGATCAATTTCTTGCTAGACTCATGTATTTTGTGGTGCTCATGCTCACACTCACGGATCCTCTTGCGCAGCTGGTTGTTTTTGACTTGTGCCTCGGCCTTCTCATCTATAACCATGTGGCCCTGAACGAACCCTGGCTCACTCAGACCACCTCAATTTTCTGCCAACCAACCAGGATAGAAAGGGGTACAACCGGCATGATATCTATCTGGCTCAATGGTGTCCTTCTCCATTACAGTCTTGCAGTGCCACATGTGCTGGGCTTGGCACTTGTGAGGACTATCGTCATTTTTGAAGTCAGCTCGAAGATGGCTCATATCTGGGGACTTCGTGCCTCATTTTTCTGCAAGGCAAACAAGGTTAGGCCCTTACCCCCACTAGACTCGACTATTTAACATCAACAATTAGCATAAAGCATTTAGTTCTACAAATAAATGCACAGAACGTGATGATGTCCATTTGGGCTTAGGGAAACCCAGTGGACGTTTGGATAAGGCAATTATAAAAGCTATCGTGCGGACCACACTTTATCCTGGCTAGTTTTGACCATGATGCATGAAACAACATAACGGAGTAAGGTTTCTATAGGGTTTTAGACTGGTACCCTCGAGCGGACAACTCAAGGGGGAAAGGCATAGAACCGTCGAATGCACCGCTGATCGACTAGTTTTACCGCAAATAATCCTTTCCGAATTTAGGGGGTAATAATATAGGAAGAGCGCAACCACTCATCAAGTGTTTCTATAGTATTTTGTTTGGCACGAGTGGAGTATGAATGTTGAGCATGATTATGTAATAATAAATAAGAATTAAAAATATATTGTCATGTATTTGCACGTTATGAAAGCAGTAAATACAGCAGTTTATAATTTAAAAGCGATTACAAAGGAAGGAAACAGAAAAAACATGTCAGTTACTTTTGAAGAAAAATAAATGCTTAAAGAGATAGACAATCAATGGCACATAAAGAGGGGAAGGGGAAAGGTCGCAAGTATTAACAAAGTAAAGACAAGTTCACAAAGCCGTTTGAAATGGTAAAAGCCTAGATAAATCTCCAGCAGAGTCGCCATGTTGTCGCACCCCCTCTTTCCTCGCGGAGATCGGGTTTATGACATTCGATTGGGACAACTCTTTCCTTTTGGGAAAGGGGTTTGTGTTTTGAGAGTCGCCACCTAACAATTTTTTAAAGGTGCGTTAAGACACCAAAGGTGTTCATTTACAACTACATTGTTAACCAGAGATAGGTCAAGGGCTTGAAATTATCCTAAGGGGAAGGTGTTAGGCACCCCTCAGGATCCACAAGTGTGGTTCCCTGCCAAACAACTTTTGTGAATTTGTACGGCTTAACAAACAAACAAATAAAGGCTCAAATAAGAGGGGGTTTAAGTATTAAGCATGCAGATGTTTGAAAATAGTAAAGAAGGTTAGATTTTGAAAGGATTACGATCTAAGCATATAAACGTTATCCTAGGTTTATAATAATATGGATCACATCAGTACAATATCCGGTAATCACTCCTCAAAGAGGGGCTACATATGGTATTAGCGTACTGGTCATCATATCCATATTCTACCCCCCCCCCCCCCCNATGAAAGTAGCTAAATCGAGTGTTGGTTTTGACCTCTATTGCATGTTGTTACCCGTCCCTTCATATCAGTCCCGGAGGAATTTAGGACTTCTATCCTATAAGGGATGTTCTAGGCAGATCCTCAGGTTTGAAGGAAAAATACTAAGGCGACAGATAAGAACATGTAGGACTGCAATTAGGGGCAACACAGAAAAGCAGAGAAAAGGCACAAGTATACCTCCACAGGCAAATAGGCAGCACGACTCATACACAGTTAAGGTCTTTTGATTCAGATCCTAAAACATGGTATCTAAATGATAATAACAAAGACAGATTTATTGCATAACTCAGAGAGGAAGTCTTAATCAGGCTTGCCTATTGGTTTTAAACATGCTAACGGTTGAACACTAATCACAAAGGACAGTTCTGATTTTTATTTCTTTATGGTTGATTACCTAAGACTTGCCTTGGAGGGGGACAGTGTATACTAATTATCTGAATTGTTAGAGGGATTGTTGCAAATTATTAACTACACATGTTGTTCTAGGTTGTTCATAACACCAGAATTGTTGTCAGTTGTTTTAGAGAAACTGAGTGAAGTTGTTTTATTCCTTTTACATGCACCAGTAGTTAGACTAGGTGTTGTTAAGCAAGTATGAATGAAATCCTAAAATATGGTATCTAATGCACAGGTAGGGATGCAGAACGATGCATATGCAGAATCCTAAGCAGGATTCCTATATGCATAATAATTACATCATTAAGCATGATTTCAGAAGATGCAAGAGTGGCAGTTTATTTTAGTGTTGCTTATCCTAAACATGATCTCTAAGTGCACATGGAAATATGAAACATGATTGCAGAAGATGCCAATTATTAACATTATTTACCCTATCACATAATTGTTCTTAGTGATGAATGACAGAACTGAGACAAGATGTTTAAATAGTGTTCATAAAGCCTAAATAGCATGATTTCTAATGCATGATATGCTTTGCACATGTTGATCCTAAACATGATTTCTATTGCGTAGTAAGGAATTTAAACCTAGTAGCATGGTTTCTACCCCTTTAATAATTATAGCATGCATAGTTACCCCTCCCTTTTCACTATCCATCCCCAAAGAGTTGTTTACAATTAGTCATTATAGGTCATTTGTATAAATTATATAATTGAAATAAGAAAAAGAAGCTATGCTATAGGGAGCCTACTGATAGGCCCAGAATCTCCAAAATCCTCATTGTCATTAGTTCACAGCCTTTCACACGATTCGGGTGTGTCAGAGTTCCCTAAGGATCTTAAAGGATCCAGGGCAGTGCTCACACCTAGATTTCATAGCCAAGATGGAGTAAGTGTAGTGTGGAAAGGCCAGCTCTTGTGTGTCAAAGTTTAGAGGAATCTCAAAGGTCCCAAGGTAATGCTCACACAAGAGGGGCAGAACCTAATGTCTAAGAGCATAGTGGAAGTGCTTATAGTTTTGAAAAGATCAAGTAGGAAAACAACTTTTGAAAATAACTTGTTTGAAATAAGTTTTTAAGAAAAATAGAAGAGTATTACTCAGTGAAAACAGTTTGAAAGAAAGGGATTAGGACAATCAACTACTCAGAACCACATCCGCATACATAGTACAAAGAGGCAGTCACAAACAGGGATTAAGGGATTGGGGACAAGTAGGCTGCTCATGAAGCAGATTTGCATACAAGTTAATACCAGAGAAATACTAAGGTATCACAGAACTTTAACAACCACAGAACATTTTTCATAAAGAGGTTCAGGCCAGAAACTAATAGAATCAGATTGAGGGGTGTGCTAGGGGGATAACATGTTGAATCTAAGGGAGGATAGGACAGCTTAACAATCATACTAGTAAAGTGAAAGTAGACATGCTAATTACAGGGTACACAACAAAACCATAAGTAGAAGCATAGTAGAAATATGAACTGTAATACCAAAAGGAACATGTTGTTTGAAGCTTTAAGTTAAACTGAAAACATACTAGTTAAAGGAGAATAAGTGCAGAGTGAAGAGCAATAGAGTGAAGAATAGTAGAGCGCAGAGCACTAGAGTGCAGAGTTTCTCAGTCTTGGCTTGCAGCCGACTGAGGATAGCAAGTGAACAGCAAGAATAACAAGAGAGAATGTATATGTGTGTGAGAGAGTTCAGAATAGTGTATTGTTCGTGTTTGGAAAATAAGAGGCCTGGGTATATATAGCTTTGAAAACAGTAGTAAATAAGGTAAGAAGTACTAATTTAACATAGTTATAGGAAGAATACCCAATCAGAATCAGTCAAGACCCGGACTCCCTTTAATTAGGGACATAGTTCAAACGGGTACAAGTTGTATCAAACAAGGAAAAGAATCAATTATAAGACTAATTTTACCATAATAAGGGTGTTAAAAGCATGTGGCATGTAATAAAGACTAAGTACATAATACATAATTAAGGAAAGTACATGTTAAATAACTGTATTCGTGCACATAAATAAGGTAGAGCATAACTTTAATTGCAGAAATTAGTCACAAGAATCACGAATGAGATTGAAAATCACAGGGAATCAATACTAACTAAGGAAAGTATCATACAAGTAAGGAAGTAATTCAAAATCACTAAAGAGTTATAGGGAAAATACACAAAATCACAGTTTTTTAAGGAAAGTATTGCAGGTCTAAGGAGAATACACAAAATCAGTAGAGAGTATTATGAAACAATTAATAAAACGAATAATCAGACCTATTAAACGATAAATAGCATATGTTTAACAAACATCAGAGAAACCCTAAGCAAGAAAATCACAGAAACAGTAGAGAATTAAAACCCTAGCAACAAAACTAAAGCATAGAACTCAGAGAGTACATAGACAGTTCCACAAAAGACGAGCACACATAAACACATAATCAGAGACGGACTAGAAAAAATAAGGCTTTTCAGCATATTAACTTAGACAATAAGAAAGTATAAGAGAATCGCTCAAAAACTCAGTAGAAATCCTTAAGAATTAGAAGAAAACCGTTTTTAAAAAGGGGGTCAAGAAACCCTAACTTCAGAGTGAGGAAATCATTTGAAAAACAAAGATTGTTTCGAGGAAAACATATGAAAACATTAAAAGAGGCTTAGATCCGTCACAGGTCTAAAAATATTGGACAGTTTAAAGCTAGGATTTCCGGAGAAAACCCAAAAAGAGAAGAGGCTTAGATATTACCGGGGTTTGGGGCCGGAAAATACAAGAACCTTACTCGAACAGCCATAGGAGGCTAGAAAACATGGCATGAGACCGGAGATGGGAGTCGAACCACCTCTGGTTCACTTGAGAACCCCTAAACGGTGAAACAAGGCGAAGGACGGAGCCATAAGGCTGGTGAGATGTGAGACCTCCATGGTTTCCAGCGAGGAGGTGGCCAGAGAAGGTAGGAGATAGGTTTAGCAGGTGGAGTGTTTTAGAGAGAGAGATGAAAGATTTGAGAGAGACGGCTGAGTGAATGAGAGGGACAATGAGAGAGGGGAAGGTTAGTCTTTAGGGTTATTAATAGAAAGGGTGAATCTGGGCCGTTTATTTGAAATAATCAACGGCTCAGATTGGAATGGGGATTGGGTCGGCTAGGCTTAGAGATTGGGCTTGGGTTATTGGGTTATTTAGATTGGGTATTGGGCTGGTCTCAATTGGGTTGGGTTGGATTTGATTTAGGCTAGATTTTAAATAGGAAGGGTTTAATTATTAAATACCCATAAAAAATAGATAAATAATTTATAAAAATAGTTAATAATTGTAATAAATGAAATTAAGGCTAAATAGGTGAAATTAAGTTAATTAACTAATATTTAAAATATAAAATGACTAACTATTAAAGTAAATGGTATAAAATGTACAATTAGGCTATAATTGCAAAGATTGTTGTAATTACAAATAAATAATGCCAAATTGGCTAATCTATGAAATAATTAAATCCTAATAGGATTAAAAATGATATATTGAGCTAAGACATATTTTGAAAATTATTTGTAACATAATCTATGAATAATTATTGAATTTAAAATACTTAATAAATTTGGAAAAGAAATTAATAAAATATGAAAAATTATGAAAGAATACCAGTTGTTATAAAAAGTGATTTTAAAGGCACATATGTAAATTTTAAAATAGTTTGAGGAAAAATTGGGTATCGACACCATGAATATGGGCATTAGGCAAAAAATATGGCTCAAAATTCACGAATTTGAAGAAAAAAGTGACGAGTAGGCTTTCTTAGATCTACTATTCGTGGAATTTTAGGTTTTTTTAAGAATTTGGTTTGGAGATATGAAAAGAGGAGGTTGTGGAGATTATATGGTGATATTTTGGGGGTGATTGGTGGTGGCGGCAGGTAGCGCCGCTGTAGGGAGAAGCGGCGGCGGAAGGGGAAGGAGAAGAGAGGAGAGAGGGGTCTAGGGCTTGGGCTTGGGCTTGTATGGAAATGAGGCCAAAAATCAGATTTCTAAAGTTAATATACCTCGAATGACATCAATTTTGGACCATTGGATCAAATAAAATAGGTGGCCAAGATTTTATCTTGATCACTTAACCAAAACGACGTAGTTTCAATCTAAAACTACGTCGTTTGGACCCTCCCCTGGCAGCCCATTTGGACCGGATCAGTAGACTCTTTGGGCTTCTAATTTTGGGCCAATTTTGGCTCAATTTTAATTAAAATACACTAGTCCAATCCCTTAACCCCTAATTATACTAGGATATTATTTAATCCTAAAGAAAATGTACAAGTAGAAAGAAAATCTTTTTGGTATATATAATTTAAAGATGTAAAACTAAAATATACAAATAAAAGGTAAAAATATTCTTGGTATTTTTAATAAAGGAATGCAAATAAAAATGCACAAACAACCAAAAATCATCCAAATACTAGCATTTGTAAGAGAATTAAAAGCGAGCAAAAATTAGGTATTCACAGACTTGCATGGAGCTTGATATTATCTGGAGTAAACTACTTATATTGCTTCTTGGTGGTGTCTTTCGCTAGTAGATGCGTCACTTGATTGCATTCATGAAAATTATGTCGAAGAAGTAGGTCCTTCTGCTGGAGCATCAATAATCTGCATGCATGAACAATGTTAGATAAAACAATATGATCATGGTGAATTGCTTTGATGGCTTCCGTTGAGTTTGTTTCCACTTCAAGGGGAAATAATTTGAATTCCGTTGCAATTTAAGGCCTGCGTAAATTGCCTGCAATTCAACGTGTAGTGGAGAAATTACAATATCCATTTTTTGGAATCCCATGATCCAAACGCCCAAGTGATCTATGAAGACTCCTCCTAGACCAATATTATTACCACCATTTTTTTATGCTCCATCCGTATTGAGTTTGTACCAATATTTTTGTGGTGCATGCCAGGTTATGGTGATAGATATTTTGTTCTGGTTGGGAGTATATTTGGAATTAAGGTAGTGAAATTTCAGAGCTTGACTCATTATGATATTTAGGAGTGGGGAAAAATGGGTATTATTGATGTTATTTTTATTTCTATTGATCCAAATGCCCCATAGTAAAAAAGAAAGTAAGTCAGCCCATGTAATGTTATGAATTTGATAGAAGTTATTTAATTCCATTAAATTGAGAAGCCAATAGGTGTTTGTATTGATTTTGAGAATGTTAATACTCAGAGACCTCCATATATTTAAAATATTCGGGCATTCTAGGAAAATGTGATCGATAGTTTCTTCATGCTTACGGCATATAGGGCACTGTGGATCAATGTTTATACCTATGTGGTTGAGATAATTTCGACAAGGAAGTCTATTATGGAGATATTGTCATAAATTTAATCTTGTTGGGGCAATGTAATTTTCATATCTAGTTTAAGTTGTGATCTCCTTGACTTGGCCAGTCATTGAGTAGATGATAACAAGATTTTGTGGTAAATACTCCATTGTTATTAATACTCCATAAAGGTTTATCATAGTTAGCATAGCTTAGTGGTTGTGATATTTCCCTAATGTTGTTATAATAGAGGTAGCTAGATCGAATGAAATTTTTGAGAAGTTCCATTTATCTAATTCTATTTTTGGGAAAGAACCTTCTATACAATTCCTTAAGGGTGGTAAATGAGGAATCCAACGTGTGTCCCAAATGTTAAGTTTTGAGTTATGGAAAGGTTGCTAGAGAATCCCCTGGTTGCATGTGTTCCATCCTTTGAGGACGCTTTTCCAAATGAATGACGTGTTATTGATTTTTTTTTTGTCCCGTATGAGAACATTTGCCTAGGGGACAGATGGCTTGACAAGGATTCGCCAAGTTAGGCCACTTAACAAAGTCCTATTTTTTGAGTTAGTAGTCATTAGGTCTAGGCCACCAAGGTCCTTAGGCTTGGTAATGATATTCCAATTGATTAGGTGGAGTTTTTTGGATTAGTTTGTAGTCCCCAGATGAATTTTCTTTGAATTTAGTCAATTTATTTGTGTATTTTAGTAGGAAGAATAGTGTATTGCATTACATGATTTGGAATGGAGTTTAATGTTGCTAGTACTAAAGTGGTTCTTCCAGCTATGTTTAGAAATTTAGTTTTTCATGTTGAGAGCCTGTCACGTATTTTATCAATGATGAATTCGAAATTTGCTGGTTTAGGATTTTTATCTAAAATCGAAAAGCCCAGGTATTTCCCAAATTATTGGCTTATTTTGATATTGAAGCGATTTGTTATTTCCCTGGCAAATGTTATTGAACAATTTTTGGAGAATAGGATCTTGGATTTTTGGAGGTTGATTTTTGTCCTGATAGATTACAAAACATAGTGAGGCAATTGTTAATTGTTTTATAGTTTTTTTGTCTGCCCTGGCCATTAAGTAAGATCATTCGCAAAGAATAAATGGTATATGTACATATCTCGATTCCTCGGATGGATGGGATCCCGTAAGCAAGTATCTACCTGATGGAGGATTAGACGCGAGAGAATTTTCATACACATGATAAATATATAAGGTGAGAGAAGACATCCATGTCTAATACCTCTACTTGGGGTGAAGAATGTAATTGTTGCCCCGTTTACCAAGATAGCAATTTTGCTAATGCACATGTAGTTCATAATAAGCCGTTTTATATTGTGGGGGAATTTGAAGTAGGTGAGGGTTTGATGGATAAAAGACCATTCTAATCTATCGAATGCTTTTTCAAGATCTAGCTTCAAAATCATGTTAGCTTTGTTTCCTTTCATTTTTTTGAAGTGAGAATATAATTCTTGAATTATAACATCATTATCACATACACGCCTTCCTTTAATAAAGCTGGACTGAAAAGGACTGATAATGTGATCTAGTAATGGTTGCAGTCTATTTGCTATAATTTTGGTGATAATTTTATAAATAGTATTACAGAAGCCTATTAATTTCTGGTGAAATTGTTTGGGTTTGGAAAACTTGTGTGCAAAGTTCGATAACGGAGTGCCCTACTATGTCCCAGTATTTTTGGTAAAAAAAGGGCATATACCATCCGGGCCTGGCACTTTAAATGGTTTGAACGAAAATATCACATTGACTACTTCCGTAGGTAATAGTTGTTTATCAAGAATTGAGAGATTTATTTTGGTAAAGGAGGGTGGATCTTGTTTGATACTTGACCAATCAGTTGAAGTATGGTTGGTTTTGAACATGTCCTAGACGAATACTGAGGTGTGTTGAAGGATTTGTGAAGGATCGTTTATCCAATGACTTAAGTCATCTTTGAAGTAAGTCATTCTATTTTTATGGGATTTATTGGTGGCCGTAATGTGGAAGAATTTGGTGTTTGCATCTCCTTCTTGAATCCAAGAAATCCTGGCTCTAAGTTTCAAATAATCATCTTCTATTCTAAGGATATTGTTATATTCATTTTGAAGCCCAATTTCTAGATTTTGTAGGAAGGTACTAGTAGGGTAGTTGCTTGAAAATTGAATACTTTTGAGTCTGACCAGAATTCTTTTTTTATTTCTAAAAATGTCTCCAGAATGCATATTTTTCCACCTTTTGACATTATCTAAGAAATTATTTGAGCCCTGAGTATAATTAGAATCCTTTCAGCTATCCTTCACAAGGTTTATGAAGTCTGGATGACTACACCAAAAAGTTTCTAGTCTAAATGGTTTTTGCAATGGGCAATTTTTCTTAAGGGTAATTTCTATCAAAATAGGATTATAGTACTAATGTGTTTTAGGAAGGTGAGTGACTACGGACCTAGGGAAAAGGTGGATACATTCCTCGTTAGGTCTTTCCATGATGAGGCCATTATTCTTCCTTCTAATGTTGAACCAAGTAAATTTACAACCTTTAAAACCTAGGTCAATTAGGTTGCATGTGTTAATACAATCCCAAAGAAGTTTCGAATGTTTATTATTAACACATTCACCTCCTATTTTTTCATTAGAATTTAGGACGCCATTAAAATCATCACTCACTAACCATGGCTCCTTGATGGCAGTGTTCATGTCTAAGAGGTTGTTCCACATTTATTCCTAAGGTTCTTATCAGTACTATCGTAGATATAAGTAACTAACCAAGATTTATGGGTTGATATTACCTCAATTGTTGCACTTATCTCTTGGCTCCTAAGAACAAAGCTATGAACATTGACCTTAGTATGGTCCTATAGGATCACTATTCCTTCTTATTGGCCTTCCGCTGGGATTTCAATCATATCTGAGAAGCCAAAAAGGTTGAGCAGAGGTAAGTGACTATCCATCTTGGTCTCAAGAAGAGTAATCATTCTTGTGTGGTGTGTTTCAACCAGGTCTTTGAAGTTTAGCCTAAAGTTATCATTGTTCCCTCCCTGTATATTCCAAATTATGAAGGTCGTTGATCTATTCATGTTGAATGTTTGGTTGTGTAGGTCCCCATTCTCCTTCACTCTTTGTGCATGGGTTGGATTCCTCATCTGAAAAAGCACCAGTATCATTGCATAGTGTCCCATTATTGGGTCCACTAGGGTCCTTATGTCCATTGTGCACGTGTAAAGTTCCATTGGACAGAAGAGAATTTGCCTCTGCTCTTTCATATCCGTAAATAGAAAGACTTTTACTTCGTCGAGGTTTGAATCCTCGACTAGGTTTTTTGGTATTAAGTTTAAGGGATCTACCTCTTCCTCTATTGCATGTTCCATTTGGTTTGGATTTTGGTGCATTGGAGGCTGTGGAAAGTGCATGTTCTGTGTGTTGTGAGCATTTGAAGTTTGAGGATGGTCTGCATGTGCATTCCAGGGTGCGAAGATTGGATTGATGTTTGTTACAATGTCCGTTGTGAAGAAGGGAAGCTTCATCATAGTAGTTGAGCTCTGAATTGGGACAAAATGTGGTGGAAGATTTCATCTCCCCCCCCCCCCCCCNAGCCATGTTTGGAGCAATTGGGCTTAGGACATTGTTTATCCACACTTGGTTGATATATTTGTTCATTGCTAATCGAACCCCTTCCGAGATGAGTTGGGTTAGGTAGTGTATGCTTTGTAGAACTATTATAATATCCCTCCCCTCCAATATGATATTGAAAGAGATTAGATGACTCGTTAGCCCCATCTCCACCCATGATAGGGGTTGGTGATTTTGTGGTAATGGAAGTTGAATGAGAATTCTTGGTTGATTCGGAATCTGGTTTGGTGGGAGTGGAGTGTTTCCCATATTTTGTGTTTCATTGATTCTTTGTAGTTGTATTAGGCGATAACACCTTCTCACTGATATTGGTATTCTTGGCATTATTTTTGGTAGTGAATAAATTTATATCCAGTAGTTGATCACTCTTGGGGACAAGAGAATTGTTATCTAGGTTTTCAATGATTAGGGGTTATTTTTGCATGTCTTTCAACTGGCATAGCGTATTTGTATTAAAGGATGGCAGTGGAGGGGATTGGGTTTTTGTTACGTGGGGAATTGAATTGGTCATTTGTTCATTGGTGGTCTAATAACTTGCCAAATGTTCCTTGTCAGTCGGTGCATACAAATTATCACTATTGATAATTTCTTATAGCGGTGTTTTGGTGGGAGGGATTTGGTGTATTAGGATATTTATTAGGGAGGTTATTGTTTATTAGGAGTCTATTAGTATTTTGCATACGAGGGGATAGGTGGGGTCGTGTGATGGGGTGATAGGGTTCGAGTTATCTATAGGTAGTGGGTCCATATAGATTTCATTATTAAATTTATAATTATTTGCAATAAAATAATTAGGGCAGTTGGTGGTTTTGCCCAAAACAGTATCTTCTTCTTCAAGAAGTAAAAAATGGTTTTTGGTTTTAGTGTTGAGATCATTGTGATGTTCTGAATTATAGAGAGGTATGAGAGGTTTTGAATTTTGTTTGTTTTGTACGCTAGTTTTTGAGAAGTTAGAAACTTACCAGATTTTGCTTCAAAAATATTGACGTTTATACCTGATAGTTGCGTGTTGTCCATGGGTTTTGTTGATGATTTTGTGAAGTCTCTCTTTTTTCCTTGTTGAAGGAGACAGTCTTCCATACTTCTTCTTGGTCCTCAAGTGACTGGGTTGTGTTTGGGGTCCCTTGCTTTGTTTCTCCTGTAGTCTCGTTAAATTTTGCACAATTGCACTATTTTATAGAGTGACCTAGGTGTTCACAGTTTTTGCACAATAGGTTCTTACCTTCATAGTATATATGTTGCTTATGAGATCCTATGAAGATGAAAGGTATCACCGGCTTATTTAGTGGCAGTTCCACGCATAGACATGCATATCGACCACGAAGTGCTGCTTAGGTGCAAACATCTATTTTTAGGAGCCTTCCTATAGTACTATCAACTTTTTGTAGAATTTTTCCATTGTAAAATTCTGTAGGGAATTGTGGTAGTCGAATCCAGATTGCTATGAATGATTGCTTCGCTTGAGATGCTACAAAATTTGGTTCCCAGCGTTGGATGGAGAGAAAATGTCCATAGATGAACCACGACCCCTTTTGAATGGTGTTGATCATATTTTCCTCTTTGTTGAAACGTACAATATAGTAGTCTTCCCCTAGATCGATTAGTGAAAACGATTCAGATTGTTTTCAAAGTTTCATTAATTTTCTTTTAATATTTCGTGCGAAATTCTCTTTCCTTGTAATTTAATTACGAGGGAGTGTCTCCATGGGAAGTAGATCCTTTGTTTATCCTCCATAGTAATAGGAACAGAATAGTTATTACCATAATTTGGCTCTGGTTGAGTTGCCTCGTTATCAGTAGTAGAGTTAATTATCATAGGTATTTGGTGAGGGGGAGGTGATACTATGGAAAAAAAAAAATTCGTGTTCGTTAGCCGTTAATTTCTCACATTGGAAGGAGTAGCGTCTTGGTTGATATATTGGGACATCTAGGAGATCAATGTTAAGGGATTTGGGTGGTATTGTATATTTTTTTTAGAGAGAAGTGAGAGGTTCTCACTCTAACTTTAATTCAAGCTATATTCATTAGTTACCTGTAATCAGATAATAAATGTGAGAATCTATTGTTCCTAAATCCTAACTCAAGTAGGTACTTGTATTTTACTTTTTAATGTCATCTTCATTCCTTGTTGCAGAGCCATGATTTCAGCTTCAATAATTGTAGTTTGTTATTTTTTACAAAGAAAATTATTATTATTATACATAGGCAGATGGGAAAGAAAATGGGAGAATCAAACTTTCACCAATAAAATGAAAATGCAGATAGCCAGCCAATTGGAGAATTAATCCGTCAAGTTAAGAATTAAGAATTAAATTTAAGCATATGAAACTTGATAATTTGAGAAGAAGAAGAAATGTAGATTATACAATACATTATATTTGAATGAAATATATAGTTGATTCTTTCTTCTCTTTTTTGTTTTAAAAAAAAAAAGCAGAAAATAGTGGTAAGTGTGAACAACTAATTTTTTACCACACCCAAATTCTATTCTATTTTGGTGTAAATATTTCTTTTAGGTCTAATCTTAATACTTTAAATTTTTATCTTACTCTTCCTAGGTTTTATTTAAGAAAATTAAAAATTACAGAAATATTCACAATCTTAGAATATAAGATTTGTTCCTATGTTTAAATAGAAGAAGATTTATATATATATATATAACTTAGTTTCTTCTAATTTAAATTGTAAGTTATAATAGTATTTTTTCTTAGTATAATTTATATATATATATAATAACACCCAACTTCCCCACTTCACTCATGTCTCACCCCCACTCCTTCACATCTCTTCTCCACTTCCCCACTTCACTCATGCCTCTCCCCCACTCCTTCACATCCCTTCTCCACTTCCCCCACTCCTCTCAATATTAACTCATACATGTATAAATAATACAAAGACCTTAGAAAAAAGGGGGAGAACCTGAGATTTTAATATTCTATTGCTTTTATTTAGTATTTTATCACTTGTTATATCGCTAGGAGGATGCTTAGGCAGTCACACTCATGTAGGCAAACTTTAGGATTTTCGACGTACACATTACATAATTATGGGTTCAGGAATTAAGACCTAAGTACGTGTTCGCACGATTTTGGAGTTTTTTTTTCTTTCTTAAATAATTAAGCATGACAAATTATGTACACGTGCGCGTGACATGATTTAAGCGTTGATTTTCAAAATAAAACCAAGGTACGCGTTCGCGCGACTTTGACCAAACTTTTTCTTAAATAAACTTAGTGTCATGAATTGTGTACACGTAAGCGTGGCATTATTTTTGACGCACCAAAACTAAACGAGTATACATATGCGTAACTCGTCTTAAGATAATTCTTTAAATACGAATAATCGAGTAAATAGAAGCGGTAAAAGATAAAAAAAACGTACTTAGGTCCAAAAAATAAGTAATTAAACAATTAAGCCAAGTAGGAATCACTAAGCGACCGTGCTAAAACTACGGAACTCGAAAATGCCTAGCACCTTCTCCCGGATTAACATAATTCCTTAGCCGGTCTTCTGATTTTGCAGACTTTAACACAGAGTCAAAACTTCTTCAATTTGGGATTTAAAACAAACCGGTGACTTGAGACACCATAAATTATTCCAAGTGGCGACTCAGAATAAATAAATAATCTCATTTCGATAAAGTCACTTAAATTGAAAAAACTCTCATATCCCCCTTCGAGAAAAAGGAGGTGTGACAGTAAGCCCTCTGGATGCTGACCAAGATAGTTTTGTTGGGCCAAGTCGTACTGCTACATATGCCAGTGCCCACTTTCCTAAATTTAAAAGAAAGAAAATCTGAAAGCATATGTGCCAAGCCCAGATGCCGCAAAAGGTTGAAATGATACATATAGTTATTTTTAAACACCTTGTTTAAAATATACTATAGTTTACAATGTATTTAACGATTAGTTAATTTGTTCAAACTTCAAGATACAATTTCCTGAAATTTAAATCTCAAGGTTCAAACTTCATGACATCATCTCCTAAATTTAGAATATTGTATCCAGAAATTCGAATCTTATGTCCTGAATTTTAAATTAGAAGTTCGAAAATTCAGGACGCTTTCCTGTATTTCAAATTAGTAACTCAAAAATTTAGGATACTAATAAGTCCTAAATTTCATATTAGATGCTAAAAAATTCAGGATTCAAAGATTCAGGATATTTGATCCTGAAGTTTGGGTGAATTGGCTTATCTTTAAATATATTTATAAAATTATGGATATATTTTAAACAACATGCTTAGAAGTGGCTACTGGAACACTTCGCCCGTAAAAAGGAATAATTTTTGAGTCCATTGTTAATAGTGGGGCCTTGTGAACAGTCAAATCTTTACATAAAGAGTTGGTCTTTACTATTTTTATTCGCTAACCAATACATACACATACACATTATACATTAATTATATATATAGAGAGAGAGAGAGAATTATACATAAGTACACCCCGCACACATATATTGCAACCATGTAGCACATATATAACTTTGGAAAGTTGTAGCCAAAAAATAAAAGGTTAAGATTCAACATCCAACTTCAAATACGTTTTCAAAATCCCAATTTTTTTTTTTGAAACCTCAAGCTTCTAACAAATTTTTGAATCAATATATATGACTTAAATATTAGTTTAACAAACCAAATCTATTTAGGTAATGAAAATTAGATTTTTAAAGTAATCCACCATAGTTGAAGAAACTTAAATAAGTGGGCTTAGATTTTGATTTAATTTAGTGAGAAATTTAGAGTGTGTGTTGATTAAACTTGTTAGAAATAGTCTAAGGAGATTGGCTGCAATATTTAAAATCAGTTAATGGAGATTTGGACTGGTTTTGAACAAGAAACGCAAATAAAATCATTGAAGAAGTTCGTCTGCAAACACTTATACAATTTTATACAATATTATATATATTTATACAAGGTATGCACATTATGTGTATAAGTGTATAAAGATATTTATACACCCATATACACTATTACACAATATTATATAGTATTATACAAAAACTAACTTCGTCTCCTTCGTTGAGCCTCTTTTGAATTTTAATTGAAATCTAGCTCAAATCTACTCCAAATCACTTTGAATTTAAGTTTTGAACTCCTCTTGATATTTTCAATCACTTGGAACACCACTCAATCCAAACCACTAACAAGCTCAAAAAATCCAATTTCTAAAATCAAAACTTCGAATAGCCTTAAATGGCGAACTTCTATTTTTCAAGTTTTCAATCAACTATAGTTTATAGAAACTCGACTTCGGCTCAAATCAATTTTCAATAAATCTAAAAAACACGCGCACCAAATTCTTTTACAAAAATCGTTCGAAATCCAACTCACTTCCTTAGACTTATTCAACAATAGTGAGTTACCTTTCTAATCTAATCTTCATATCTAATTTATAAAAATAAGTACTCTAACCACGATTTAGGGTGTTGTGAATACCAACCCCTGGTTACCTTTTTCTCTAGTAATACAGGGTACCAACCCCTGGTTACATTTTCTTCCTAGTAATATAGGGCGCCAACCCTTGATTACATTTCCTTTCAGTAGTACAGGGTACCAACCCCAGATTACATTTCCTTTCATTAATACAGGGTGCCAACCCCTGATTACACTTTCTTCCCAGTAATATAGGGTACCAACCCCTGGTTACATTCTTCTCCAGTAATGCATGGAGCCAACCCCTGGTTACATTCCTTTCCGGTAATACAGGGTACTAACCCCTGGTTGCATTTTCTTCCAGTAATATAGGGTACTAACCCCTGGTTACATTCCTTTCCGGTAATACAGGGTACCAACCCCTGGTTGCATTTCCTTCCAGTAATACAGGGTACTAACCCCTGGTTACATTCCTTTCCGGTAATACAGGGTACCAACCCCTGGTTACCTATCCTTTGGGTAATGTAAGGTACGTAATCCCTCGTTACAAATTATTATATCTTTTTAGTTTGTTTATACTACTGTTTTTGTGTGCCTTTCAATAAATTAGATAGTTTATAGCTTTCTCTGATAACTCACAAAATTTTCCTAGTTCAAACCGGGGCAGAAAAATTTTATTTGTTTTGTTCGTCTTTGATGGCTTTTCAGGCCCCGCCGTATAGCACATGTGACGGTTAAAAGCTTGCAGTTTCAGTGTCTCATCAGAAGAAAGAAGTCTTTCGACCACAAGATGGTTGGAGTTAGCATTGACAATGTGTCAGCAAACCAGCTTCTCAAGATTCATCTTCTCAAATTCTGATCCAGAAAGCAAGCAATCGAGATTGAATCATAATCTTTTCTTCAAAGATCATCAAGATCCAATCTAAAGTCGACACAAGCGAGCAAGTCAAAAATCAAGATTTGACTCCAGAAGACACATAGATAGGAATTTTGTAACTCTTAGCTTGCAGCAATATGTATTTCTCTTCTTCTTTTGATGTACGCAGCAAGCAACAATAACAACAACAACAGCAACAACAACAACAACAACAACAGTTTAAATCCAGTGTCCGGTAGTCCTAGCTACCAAACTTTTCCAGAACTACACTGACCTGATTCCTTTATAGCCAAGGATATGTATGCAACCTCGGAAGCAAGGATCGGTCACCTTNGTAAATTATATACACCAAAAAGATTTTTCTTCTACTTGTATGCTTCCTTTAGGAATAAATAAAATAATTAGGGGTTAAGAGTTTGGGATATTGTATTTTTTAATTAAAATTGAGCCAAATTGTCCAAAACCTGAGCCTAATTCGTCCATACCCAGTCCAATTGAGGGTTGGCCAAGCCTTGGTTCAAAACGGCGAAGTTTCATGATGAAACTACGTCGTTTCATCAAGTGAAACCAAGACTCAATCTGAGCCCTTCCTTATTCCTGATCCAATGGCCTAGATTTAATTTCACTTAGTATATAAAAGCCTTATAAGATGGCCATTTTAACCCAAAATCAAAACCCTATCCCCTTCTCTCTTCTCTCACTCACCCTCTGCCGCCGCCGCCTCTCTCTATGGCGGCACCACCGCTTGCCGCCGTCCAAACCACCCTATTTTTTACCATCTTCTCCTCTCTTCCTCCTATTTCCATATCTTCAACACAAATCTCCCAAAACCTCACCAATCTCCACGAATCTAGCAAACATTGAAGCCCTAGACGCCCATTTTTCTCAAATTCATGAAGTTTCGGGCACCTCCACCCCACAACACATACATCAACGGATAGAGTTCTTCAAGACCTACCCATTGATGTCAATTTCACCCCAAAAATCTGGCGACTACCCCACTGCCGCCTCCGCCGTCGGCCAGCCACCTCCAGCGGCCACCCCACTGCCCGGCCTCCATTGTTACACCATCGTCGCACCAGTTCTATCTATTTCGGCATATACAACCCAAAGACACATGTTTCCTTTTGGCACGACGCTGAGTTCAATGAAATTAGCATCTGTCGAAATGAAACGAGCGTTTCAAGGTTGGACAGCTGCCGATTGGCATCCTCAAAGATCGTCGCATTGCTTGCTTCGTGGTCGAATGCCCTCGATTGGTATAAAACCTCACTTATTTTCTATTATCTTTCTAATGTTTCACTTTCGTGTTTAGTATTAGGTTTACAGGTTTAATTTTATTAATGTTACTGCTATGTATGTACAGTTGGTTATTAGTCGTAAATTATTTTTGGATTCTTCGACCTAGCCGATCGACTATTTGGTGTGTGAATGTGAATCTCAGTTGTTCGACCTAGCCAGTCGAGTAGTTCGTTGTTGTCTATTAATTTTGATTTTTTTGTGTGTTGTTCTTCGACCTAGTCGGTTGATAATTAAGTCTTTATGTTGATTTCATGAAAAAATAAAAAAGATTAGTTGAATTGTTTATATAGTTAGTCGTATATTTAGTTGTTATTAATCGTAAAAGTTTAGCGATGTTCGTTTAATTTCCGTTTCGGGATTTAGCTTGTGAAATTTAGTTGTTGTTCCATGTTAGTTTGAAAAAATCGAACTCATTCTAATCTAGTTTGTCTGAATACTTAGTTCGATTACATTTTGAGTCTTGTTTCTACTATGTTAGTTCATAATTGGTTGGAGTTTAAGTGTAGAAGTTGAATTTCAGTCATGTGTAGATAAAAGTTGAATAGTTGAGTTTAAAGTACATGGTTGTTGGGTATTTTACTGTTTAAACATGCTGGAAACATAACTACTCTGCTTTGTGTCAGCATTTGGTGAAAAATGGACTGTTTTGGCACACAAAAGTTAGTCCTTTTGGACAGATTTTTGGTGAACCAAAATCTATCCAAAATGACTTATTTTTCCTACTTAAAGAGGCCATTCTTTCACACAAGGACACACACAATCTACTACACAATTGCTGAACTTTTTACACACTAAAAAATACAAACTTTGAGAGTAAAATCAGCAGCTAAACATATCCAATAGCGAGCTGAAAATTCTGAGATCGGTGAGTGTTTCTTAGAGTGAAAAACTTGTAAGAAATAAAGGGGTGTTGTATGCATTTTCTGGAGTTACTAGTGGCTAGTTTCAACTGTTTTGCTGGGTATTCTNACAGCTAAACATATCTAATAGCAAGCTGAAAATTCTGAGATCGGTGAGTGTTTCTTAGAGTGAAAAACTTGTAAGAAATAAAGGGGTGTTGTATGCTTTTTCTGGAGTTACTAGTTGCTAGTTTCAACTGTTTTGCTGGGTATTCTGGTTCATTTTCTTGAGTTCGAAAGTCCGTTTGGTTGTTGTTGTCTTCTGATGTGTTGTTGCTCATATTACTATTGTTCTGCTCGGATCTGGAAAGAGTTCATTTGCTGAATTTTTCTTCCTTCTGCTATTCAGGTAATTTTCAGACCATGTACACTCCTAAAATTGAGTTGGAATGAAAGATTATGACGCTGGGAATATTAGCAGTTTCATTTATCTTATTGTAATTCATTTTTACATGCTCCTAAATATTGGATAATGTTATTACTATATGCTAATTAATCAAATTATGTTAAGCATCTTTAGCCTTATGCTAAAGTTCTAGATAAAATGTTGTTTTGCCCTCAATTGCTTGTATAAAGTAAGTATTAACCTTTGGATCCATGTAGTCATGCTTGTTCCGTTGTTGCCAAGCTAGTTTTATTTTCTCATTGATTAGAGTCTCAATAAATCTTGGTTATTTCTTGAAAAGGTTTATTTTAGTAAAATAGGCAAGTTGTAAATAGAGAGTTATTCTCCACAAACTTACTTTTGTAAATAGTTGGCTATGTATTGTAGAAATGACAAAAATAGGATTAGCATTGTAATGTGGCTCCAAAAGGCCACATCTGCAGATTTGAAGTCCTAAGAGCATGGGCCTTCTTGGATTTTGGTTGGACATGAGCTCGTTCACTCCATAAGCCCAATGGTGGGTTGCTGCCTCATTTAATACCCTCACAAGTCCAAATTATTTTTTTAGTTTTAAACAATGTAAGTTAATAATTTTTCCGCACTAACCTCATCTTTTAAATTAGTAATCATGATTACCGTAAGGTTGTTCCAATTAGCCATACATCACTCATTTTGAATTTGTGAATAATTTTCTCAAGTTAGAAAATGAACCATAAATCTACAAATATAAACAAAAAATGCTTTTCTTTGATTAATTCCATAACGTAGTTTTTTTTTATGTCAGTAAATTCTTATTGCCAAGTTGTTTCAATTAGCCATACATCACTCATTTTGAATTTGAATAATTTTCTTAAGTTAGAAAATGAACCATCAATCCACAAATATAAAAAAAAATGCTTTTCTTTGATTAAATCCATAATGTAGTTTCGTTTTGTTTAAGTTAGTAAATTCTTTTTTTTAGGATAACAATGGTAATAGTCTAGTCGAGTTTCAAACATGAAGCAAAAAATTATTATTTCTTCAAATATTGGTCCACTTTTTTTTAGCCATTAAATAAATCCAATAAGATCATTTATTTATAAATATATTTTTTTAAACAAAAATAATTACTTTCGTCTTAACCGATGTCGGGAATACTCGCTTCGGAATAAAGAAGTAAAAAAATGGCAAAGTCGTGTGGGCATATCTTGTTTCATTTCTTTCAAAATAAATAAAAGTTGAATTTAATTAACTTCGAGTAGGCTCTACTTATAGGTGCGACACACGAGCTAAGGTCGGGGATACTCATCTTGGTTAGTGTAAGCTAGGGTCGAGGATACTCGTCTTAGTTTGAGATTAATGAAACCATCAACAATAAAAGCGGACATAGGCAAAACATGAAAACCAAATGAAACATAGTTTATTTAAAAATGAATTTAAAGCCAAATGCAGTCAATAAAACGACCGTGATAGAACCACGGGACTCGGGGAATGCCTTACACCTTCTCCCCGGTCAACAGAATTCCTTACTCGGACTTTGCTTTCGCAGACCAATGATAAAAGAGTAAAATATTCCTTTGATTAGGGATTCGAATAAAAGGTGATTTGGAACACCCAAAAAATCAATTCCAAGTGGCGACTCTAAACAATAAGATAATCCCTACTCAAATTTGTCACTTTAATTGGAAAAAACCTCTAACCCGCAATCCATAACCCACACATATTTTGAGGGTAGGAAAAAGAGGTGTGACAGCTCTGGCGACTCCGCTGGGGAATGTACCATAATTCGAGCTTATACATATTGACTTTATATTTGGCTTTTTTTTTTAATTTCGTAAATATTGTGATTCATTTTTGGCTAATGTGCTACATGTTCATTTTTTACCGCTTTGATATTGTTGAACTTTACATATAAATTGTCTTTTTACGTACCCCTCTGAGTCTTCTGAATACAACCTCGGGAATCGCGGATACGCGCCCCATTCTTTTTTAGATAAAGCCGGTGGGCCTGGGATCCCGGTGAAGGATTATTAGTCACCCATATTTAAGAACGGGGAGGGTCCAGTAGTTAAGCCGGAGAAGTATTGCTCCCGGTACGCTACCCCTTCCCAACTCGAGTTGTCCGCTCGTTTTTATGGCCAGTCCAGATACACCTCATCCTTTAGGATTTTTAAACCTAGAAAAACAAGCCACATGCCTGATCATCCCTAGTAAGATCGTTTTGTTGCATCATGAGCATTTAACTTAGCAAAACTCGGCACAGGGGCCGGGTCCGTATAAGACAGGTATCCATATTGAGACCACCATGCTCACATATGTGCTACTTGCTGCATCATTTGGAAGGCTTGCTTGCATTTGTTGACCGGCTTTAGAAATTAGCTAAGCGGAATATGAAAAAAAAGGGATCATTCCCCTAGTTTTGTACAATTGATATGTGTTTACTAAATATAAAAAATATATATATATAAAAAAAAAATTGTCAAGTTTTGGTCCAAACTACGCAGGTTCGATTCTCACAATTCCAGTGGGGTACGAAAGCAACCTTTATCCGGTTCAACCCCATTTTTGTAAGAGTTTTCGAAATCAGTGTGTCCGGAATATTTTTCTATTTCTTTTTTTTTATAAAATCGATAGTTTTGTTGTTTTTTGTCTTTTTCATTGCTTTTGTATGAGATCATGTTTTTTAATACAACCTCAATATTATTAATAGATCTTTTGTAAATATAGCTAATATTTTTCCATTTTGCCCCAACGTAAAACTATTTTTGTCGAAATAGCCTTAGAATCTTCCTCGGGAGTGCCGAAGGGTTATGTCCGTACAATATGGTTATTGTGCTAGTTTTAACACCTTTTACCATTTCGTCTTTATTTTTGACCATTTTGCTGGGACAACCTTTAAACCTTTCTCGAAAGTGTCTAAGGTTTATTTTCGTAAAAAATAGTCATTTCGTTTTTATCGTGTCGTCCTTTGTTTTGGCCATTTTTGCCAGGTCAACCTTATAGTTTTTTTATTAAAAAAAGGGGTATCAAATGGGTGTTTTTCGTAAAAAATAAATTTTATTTTTTTATCCATGAGTCAAGATATTTTTACCAAGACAACCTTAATACTTTTCTTAGGGGTACCGAAGAGTCGTCTTCATAAAAATAACCATCTCATTCCCCTAACTTTTTATCATTTTTGTCCTTGTCTGACCGTTTTTTTTTAGCTTTTCCCCCATAAGAAGTTTGTCTATTCTAAAGGTATACTTAGTGTCATTTCTTTGAGTTTAGATTAGGATTTGACCCCATATTTTTATCATCTAGGTACGATATGGATTCAGTTAATGGAAGACCTGACAAGAGGCCGAGAGATGAAGAGCACTCGCCGTTTAAGATTTTCGACAAAGTGCCTAGGTTATTGAAGCGATGGTGGAACAACATGGATGGGTTTGATCAAGGAAAGATCAAGGATTATTTGAAAAACTTGGTAAACATCATGGAGATCGAGCCTAAACGAGAACTCATTGAGGCTTTGGTTTATTTCTAGGACCCGAACAACAATGTGTTTTATCTTAATGGGTTTGAAATGACTCCTACCTTGGAAGAATTCGCTGAGTATATGGATCTGGGAAAAAAGAGTCGAATAAAAGGACTTTTAGCTCCCAGGGATGTCACTGCTACCAAGTTCCTTGAGCGGATGTGGATCAGCCACACCGAGATAGCACATGTGGCCCAGGGGCAGGTCCGCCTAGATTTCTTGTATGACAGGTACGGACACGAAGGGGGATTTCCAGAGTATGGGACGAAGCTGGTTAATAAACAAAACCAACACATATGGCGAGAACACGGACGGAAAGCATTCATTGTAGCTTTCTTGGGGTGCATG